>CASHTH010003118.1:0-24945 GCA_030341885.1 Geodia barretti
CCCTATACAACCACCACAGTACCATTGTTGAGGGGATGGCTACTCATGCAATGCAAGCATTTCTGGCGTCTCTAATAATGTTAAGACTGCATCTCTGCCAAGCTAAGGCCTACCATGTTAGTCCTTGCTGTATCGCTGGGCGAATTTGGGGAAGTCCAACTTTGTACGTTTTACACACCTGAATAACCATTTCCCAGCATAACACCATAATCATACCACCAAACCTATATGTACTTTATGTGTAGAGCCAGTGGAGAAAGTTGCTGGTACGTAGCTCAGATGGTAGAGCGCTCACCTAGAAAGCAGAGTGTCTCGGATTTGAATCCCACCCAGGGCAGCTCTTCATTTTTCCTTAGTTGACTTATTAGTTGCCACGTGCAGTCTGCTTGGTTTACTTCTGAGGCTATTGGCTTCCTCTGAAAGGTCACAGGAATCTATTATATCAGACTTCAAGTGGGGTGAAGCAATGTGATAGGCATATGTACAGGACACTCTAACTAATGGACCAATTGGTTCTGCAATCACTATCTTCCTGTACTTATTTCACCATTTCCCCCCAACTCTCCCCGCTCCCCTTCTCCTCCCCCTCCCTCTCCCACTCGCCAGAGGCGCCTGCGGGACTTGTAAAAGATTGTATTGACTTGTTGTCATGACTTCTTGCCTCACTTCCCTCCCAACGCAATTATACACACTCCACCACCTTTTATACACTGTGACAAAAGAGACGCGTTCCTAGATGTGAGCAGCAGTCGGAATTTTGGCTCCAAGGCACACGTACGTGACAGACAACATATTTCTCTGAAGCTACGGTGAACAAAACAACACTCCCTTGTGGTTTGCTTGATACTAGTAGAAGCAGCTAGTGCCAACGTCTCCCCTTAGGACCATCTACGTATGTATATACCTTTCCTTGTGGTATAGGTGCATCGTCATGCGTGTGAAATAATGCACGCGTTGACTAGTAGAATATTGGACAAGGCACCGTCAGATGACTGCGTGGCGCAATGGTAGCGCGTCTGACTCCAGATCAGAAGGTTGCGTGTTCGAATCACGTCGTGGTCACTATCTTTTTGCCTTTTTCTTTCCTTTACTTTTTAATTTTTTAACACTTCTCTTGCCTTTAATTCATGGCAAGAATCTTATAACTTTTTTTGCACTTTTCCCCATAACCTTAGTGGCTTTATTGCATTGTGAGTATACTGCAGTAGGATGCACGATACCATGGCTATTCACTGCACAGCTAGGGTGTGGCACAACACAATGCTATGACCGACATTCAATACTACACTAGCATTCACGTAGCACACATGTCTAAGTGGTTTATCACACACTCATGCGTCAACAAGCACCATAACACCGTCAGTATAATTATATCCATAAACCACATTGTATGTATTACCTCTTGCATCTTAACACAATGAGAAGTGCCATATTTATGAGTTGTTAAACACTATTTCCCCATACAACCTGCCATAGAGCACAGTGTTTACGTATAAACTCCTACCATATGAGTCCAGGTAAAGGCCATATAAACCCTGGTCAAGGCCATATAAACTATGGGTGAGTGGGTGGTGTATTGACAAACTGAGCCGTCTAAGGCAATGTGAGGGCAGTGAGTACAGGAAGTTTAATGGTGAACAGTTGGGGTTTGTTGGTGTTGCCAACCTCTCGTCTACTGTGTTGCTGACACTCAGACTGACAACAGATATGCAGCATTATGAAAAACCCTATACTTAGAGAGCTCTTACGCAGGTCTTTGCACGTATCTTTCGACACAGGTATCAGAGACAACATGTGGGTTCATTCGGAGTTAAAAGTAGGCATAGAGTCTTGCAGTCGTAGCCTAAAGCACCATATTATATATAAGCTACTAATCCAGGACAAAAGCGGTCCCATGTGCATTAGTTGGTGTTACCATACATATTGTGCAGTCTATTAGTAGCTAGATATTTGCAAAGGCAAAAATGTCATGTGATTAGTAGCAGTGTAGTAGGTAGTAGTAGGTGGAATGTGCCTGTTCCACATTGTTCCCATAGTTTCACTAGCTTGCTACAAGAATGTGTTTATTACGGTCAGTATGCCATAAAAACCTCTCAATTTCTTGTTTCAGTGTGTAAGACTTTTGGTCTTAGCACACCATTGAGCGGAAACTTTAACCCTTAGCACACCTTGGTGTTAACCCTCAGCACACCTCGGGTGTCTAGCAACCCTTAGCACACTCTGGTATTACCCTTAGCTAGCCTGATGTACTTAACCCTTAGCACACCTTGGGTGTCTAGCTATGTATTTAACCCTTAAGTATCTCACTATGTCTAGCACACTCTGAAGCACACCCAGGAAGGTTTCTATGGGACGATGAAGAAACATTATACACTGGCAATTGTCTGATCAGAGAGAAACCAACAAGAAATCATTCAACAATGGATAAACAGACACTTGTACAAATCCCCCAGCATAGCTTCACATGCTGTGTTGGCAATATTATAGTGTATACATACATTGACTGATGTGGGCTTGGCACATAGTATCTCAATGGAGGTATAATATAGCCCTATCTCCACATGCTATAGTATGTATAGTGCAGCACAACTCCACGCAAAGACGTATTCATTACCATCAGTACACACATGCACATACCCCACACATAACCTCTTCCTCCCTGACATTCATACGCAATAAAACATATATACTGTGTGTATGTATGACAATTTTTTATAGTATGCTTGCAATGCTGCAGTAGTGGTATTCATGTGATGGACATTATCATCACATGACCCTAGGTGATTATACAGTGAAAGCGACTTGTTTTTTCACTCATCCCCCTTTGCCACAGTATCTACTAGCGGAGTTACCATGACAACCCACCGACACACCCACCTACCCGCCACAGTCATACTAGCATTGGTCGCCAAGGCAATATCTCTTGGCCACACCCAGTCAGAGAACATGACAAGCAGTTTGGATCCCGAAATCGTGGCTACAGCGACAGAATCGTTTGTGCCGATGGTGTCCATGACAGTTGGTTCAGGGATGATGCCTTCTGAGATGTTTACAATGACGCAATCCATCTCTATGTCCTTCATGCTCCTGCTTCTTCATCTTTCTTTCTCTCTCCCTCCTCCTCTTCTCCCTCTCCCTCCTCTTTTCCCTCTCCCTCTCCCTCCTTCTCTTCTCCCTCTCCCTCCTCCTCTCCCTCTCCCTCCTCTTTTCCCTCTCCCTCTCCCTCTTCTCCCTCTCCATCTCCCTCCTCTTCTCCCTCTCCCTCCTCCTCTTCACAAATGGTGGTACCCACTTCAACAATGTTGCCATCAGCCTCTCCAGTCGAAACAGTAACTTCTATGACATCATCAGCCGTCATGGAAACAATCTCCATTGCTCCCATGGAGACACCCACAACTCCAGTAAGACACATGATTTGTTGAATCTTCACATCCTTAATTAGGCAAGGTTAGCTATACATCGCATTGCCCCGCGTCTCAATAATAATGTTGAGTACCATTGTGTCACATAAAGATAGAATCCTCATGGCAATAAGGCAAAGAGGATGATAGGGCAATGCAAAATGCATCGTGAACCTATAATTATATAACTAGCCTACTCCATGTTTCACGCAATCTGATTAAATCTCGATGTCTAACTAACTATTTGCACACATGTGATGCAATTTATTGGTCTCCTCTAGCTAGTGCATCAACATACAGTCATAAGAGGCTCTAATGTGAGTGTATTGAACGGTCATGAGTTGAACTAGGGGGCGGTAAGCATGACTCATAGACATGAATATATAGACAACACCGCAAACGTGATGGGCCGGGGGACGTGTGTTCACTGCCCATATTGTGAGGAATTTGTACTGACAACAAGATAATCATTTCTTCTTCTCCTTCCCTCCTTTCTCTTCTCGCCTCTCTCTCTGTCCGTTCAGCCAACAGCTCAGCCTCCTATCACAACAGATCCCACGTCTGAACCAATCCTTGGAACTGGTCCCATCATTGGTAAGTACAATACTTCACTATTCTCACCTCTTATTGGTGAGTAAAGCGAGCTGCTGCCTAGTCGTCTGAATGTAGGATATTTAATGTTGGGTATATACTGCACATACCGTAAGGTTGTATAAATTAATACACATGAAATGCGTGAAAATCAATCTGCTCGCATGTGTTGCATTCTCTCTAGTACAGTAAAACTTGAATGTATAGTTATGTAACCATTCACCCCTGTAAGCCTAAATGTGTACACATCATCAGTGGATTGGCTTTTCGCCAATCTGAATAATTATTATCCTCTGTAAAAGGAACCCCCATTGTTAACTAGAATTCTTTTTCAGTATGAAGGTTTCCTCCATGAACCTTCCATAATTTCTGTTCCATCCTCTCCCCTCATCTCTCTCTTCTGCAGCGATTGCAGCAGGAGGCGGTATCCTGCTGGCAATAATAGTGATTCTCTCTATCATCTGCTGCTGTTACTGTGTGAGAAAGTCAAGACGCAGTGCCACGTATGACATCACTCGCGGTCGACCTGTCTACGTCGTGAGGAGATGGGACGAGGGAACGGACCATGTTCCTAACAGAGGAGGCTCCTTCAGTGAGAAAAAAGGTAGGGAGGAGAGAGAAAGGAGAGAGGGAGGAGAGGGAAGGATGGAGGAAGAAGAGAGGGAGGAGAGAGGGAGGAGAGGGAAAGATAGAGGAAGGAGAGAGGGAGGAGAGAGGGAGGAGAGGGGAAGAGAGAGGGAGAAGAGAGAGGGAGGAGAGGGAAAGGAGAGAGGGAGGAGAGGGAAGGATTGAGGAAGAAGAGAGAGAAGGATAGAGAAAGGAAGTAAGATGAGAGGAGGGAGGGGGGAAACTCTTTGGTTTACACTATGTACTGTTAAACGTGGATTTTGCCGATGGATTTGCTTGTCCTAAAATTGTAGTAAGTGTACACTGCTCTTTTTCCTTCTATCCTCCTATTCTCAGGCAGCTCCATCAGCAGCTCTATCTCCAGTATTGCCTCCATAATTCTAGGCAGCCTCAAACGAAATCGCAACAATTCCCAGTCGCACAGCGGCGCTGACATCATCGCAAACCTGCAAGTCCTGAAAGTCACTCCAGTATAATCACTCTTTATAATCCATAGCAATATCTCTTATAGCCCAGCGATTTTTCTTGTTCTTTGTAAGCACGTATATATTATTGAGCATACACTTGTTCGTAAATTGCTCTCATTACTGTAGTTTTTTTGTATCCCAGTTGGCAATTTACAAAAATTATAGCAGTTCTCATATGCTTACAAAAAGAAAAAAGTTTATTTTTTTGTTACCAGAAAGAGCCTAAATAATGTGAACATGTCCATCTTCGCTACCGCAGACAAATATTTTCCCTTCGGCAGACGCTATGCCTTGTGGCACGTACCACTCCCCTTCCCCGTAACCACGGCAACCTAGTGACCTCACGAACTCCCCAGAGGTGCAGAACACATCAACGACCGATCGTTTTAAATCCGAGACGTAGAGATGGTCGTTAACGACGTGAATTGAGCTCGGTTTCATGTCACATTCGTTTCTATTTATCGTCTGCAGACATTTTCCCTGTTTTTCATTTCCTTGTTGAGCCGAAAAAACTTGAATTTTTCCCGCACCGTACTCGGCAACGTACATCCGTCCGTGCTCGTCAAATGCCACGTCGCTAGGGTCGTTGAACGAATTGCTGTCGCCGTGGGCAACAGTCCGAAGGTACGCCAAGTTCGCATTAAATACCTGGACACGCCCGTTCTTCTGGTCGGCGACGAAAACCTCGCCACGGTGACACGTCACACTGTGCGGGTACCGAAACTCGTCATTTGCGTCTCCCCCCTCGTCATTTCTTTCCCGCGCCTCGTGTCCTACTTGGTTCAGAAGGTCACCCGTTTCACCGCTGAACTTCTGTAGCTTGTGACGACTGGTGACGTACACATCGCCAGTTTCATTGTCAACGGCTACACCAGTCGGCTGGTCCACTCTCCCTTCCCCAATCATCCTCTTCATTCGTTGCGGGTTTGCGATATCGAAAACTGACACAAGATTTCCGGTTTGCTCGCACACGAGCACTTCGCGACGATTGTTTATCGTCAAACTGCACGGCTTCTTGAGCGGTCTCTCTCTAGTCCCAATGAAAGCCCGCGGAGTGAGGGGGCATTCGGGGTCAGGGTACACGCAGAGAAAGGCCAACTTCTCCTGTGGCCTGGCTCTACCGAGTCGAACAGCGAGAGAATACCGCCCCGAATGTGTGGGTGTGAACGAAATCTCGAAACTTTTTTCGTGGGTTGCAACGGTACACTGGATGGGGTTGGGGGTCGAACCGACAAGGAAAGCCGAGATTGGGTCATTTTGAGACAGCAACCCTGGGTTCCCTGCGAGGTCGCATGCCTCTAATTTGATCGTGCAACTGCGACCGACCGTAGTCGGTTTCTTTGGAAAGGCAACGACGTGACATCTCGGCTCTTGAAACAAAGATTGGTTAGCTCGCAGGCGTTCTACTTGCTTTGTCAGTTGCTCGTTTTCCAGGGCCAGGGCTGTACTGGCTCTAATCTGCTCCTGTAATTGGCCATTGTAGTGAGCTAGCTGCTGCGCCAGGCGTTCATTTTCCTGGGCTAGAGCCGTTCTCGCTATCGCTTGCTGCTGTAGCTGCTGCTTCAATCGTTCACATTCCTGCGCCTGAGCTGTCTGCAGCCTTGTCTGATGCTCTAGTTGCTGGACTAGCTGACTGTTGTACTGAACCAGTTGATCATTTCTTCTCTGACCCAGTGTGCGAATCTCGCTCTCTTGTTGGCTGTGTATCTGCCTCAATCTCTTGTTTTCCTCTTCCACAGATACCATTCTTTGCTGCAGTTGAGTGCACAACCTCTCCTGGCCTTGCAGGTTGTCCTTGTCTCCCACTTGTTGAGCTCTCAGGCACTGTAGTTCATACTCCAATGTTCGAACCCTCCCCTGCTCCGCCTGTAGTGCCTGCCTTCCTTGTGCCTCCTGCTGCAGCCGATTCCTGTCTGCTAAATTCCTACCCCGCTCCCTCTCCGCCATCTCCTTTTCCCTCTCTAGCAAATCGCGCAGGCTCTCGTTTTCCTCTCTCAACGCTGAAACCGTTTCCTTCAAAATCCGTAAACCTTTGTCGGTATTTTCCTCTTCCGCCGGCTTTCGCGGCAGAACTCCCGCCTTTTCGCAGTTCTCCAGGTACCTCTTGTCACCCATCAGCGCAGAAAGCTGCTCTAAAATAAGTTCAGCACTCGGTCGCTTGTCTTCTCTGTTTTCGAGACATTCTAGGATGGGGTGGTCGAGCAGCGGGTGCTCAACTTTGCGGAGAATTTCGATGTGCGATTCGCGTCGTTTCCACTCCGGGACCACCTTGTAGGAGAGCACGTTTTCATCTCTCTTTGTAAAATCTTTTGTTGGATAGGGAAAGAGTTTCGTGGCGATCTGGAGCATGAGGACGCCCATTTGAAATGAGTCCATCTTCTCCGTGGGATTTGGGACCGAACCTGGCATTAGTGCCTCTGGAGGCATGTAAACTGGTGTTCCTGGGCATCTAGTGTGCGTCAGGGATGACTCCTTTTGTCCGTCTTTCAAAAGGCTCACTCCAAAATCCGAAATCTTTGCAGTAAACTGCGGTGGGCTCGAGAGTAGGACATTGTTACTGGATAAATCTCTGTGGACTATGCCTCTCGAATGAAGGTATCTTACTCCACTGGCTATGTTGTGGCTTATGTTCAGCTGAAGGTAGTAAGGCACGGCTGTGCATTTGTGACGTACTTCTAGAAATGCGGTAAGCGTTTCGGTCATGAGCTCCATCAGTAATACGGTCCGTCCCGTTTCCGGATGGGACGACATGCCGTAAAACCGGACGATATTGGGATGGGTGCAGCTCCAGAGCACGCGGCACTCCTGCGCGAAGCGGTTCCGCGGTTCCCGCCTCTCGTTGTGTCGTCCAGGAAAGAGCGGTGTCCTGGCCAGAACGTCGTGTAGGATTTTGGCCGCGCACGGGACGCTGGCCTTGCGTACCTCCGCATACGCTCCGTTCCCGACCTCCTCGCCGAGTTCGACTCCGTGTAACAGCAATATGTCATGGTCCTGCACGGGTCCTTGGAGCGCTGCGGCTGCTGGAACTCTCACTCTTGGCCTTGGTAACGGCTGGGCCATATTCTGCTTGCACTACTGCTACTCCGGGCCAGCAACCGTCGCGCCCACTAACTACTAAGCACGTCATGTCACGCGTGAGCGCACTGCGCATGCGCACATTGTTTGCAACGCATTTCGACCCTCCCCCGGCCCCACGAACAAAAGCCACCGAAAGTGACGTATTGACATAATAATATTGTACAGAGAAATCGACGCGGCATAATTCTAGTCATGGGAATAGACTAAAAATCACAGGAAGGTCTATTTCGCTTGTTCCTCTGCATACTGGCGCTTCAATTCTTCCTGTTTGGCCTTTTGTCTCTCCTCCCGCCTCTGCCGGCTCAGCTTGGACTTGTTACGACGAGCTTCTGCCTGGTCACTGTATACGACAACAAGTTGAGGTTAACCTGGTACATGACTACATATCAATGCACTACATACAGACCAGATGCATGCAATACGGTGTAGATCATGGGAGTTGTGATGTTCACACATATACAATGGTGAAGTGTGTGGCAAAGTCAAATCAAGCAATTCAGATGACTAGTAGACCTACTCAGTGTACCAACTACACTGTTAGTTAGCCGTGGGCGCTAGTAACTGTTGGAAAGCTCATTAGCAATCAAAGACGGGGGGAGCAGGAAAAGGGGAGAAAGAGACAGAGGAGATAGAGGAGAAGGAGAGAGAGAACACATACGCCAGTTGCTTGACTCTGAGGTTCTCGGCCTTCTTCTTGTGAATGTGTTCCATTAGGACTCTCTTGTTCTTGAACACGTTTCCCTTCACCTGCAGATACAGCCTGTGGTACCTGGTGTGGGCAGAGGGGGAGGGAGTGAGTGAGGGGTGGGCAGAGGGGGAGGAGGGAGGGAGTGAGCGATAAATCTCACACAAAATAAGAAAGTGAAATGTAAACCATTGACTGCCATTTACGTTGCTCTTTCAACTGCCTAGAAACGTGGGGTTGACTTACAACACATCATCCAGAGAATTTACTATTTGGTGCACGCATGTCTCAACAACTTGGTAACGAGATAGAAAGGCAAGGCAAGGCAAACTACACCCAGGACAGCTCTTTCTTTTCAAAGAAAAGAAGAAGAGGTGCCCTGGGTGGGATTCAAACATTCTGTAGATACTGCGGCTACTTCCTCAAATATTGACATGAGAAAGAGGCTATGTTGCAGCACTTTTTAAATAGGTAGCAACTAGCAAGGCTACAAAGTGAACTCACAAGTGGCAGTCAATCTTCTTGGAATCCCTGTACTTGCGGAGCAGGCGTCGCAGCGTCCTCATTCTTCTCATCCAGATGACCTTCTCCGGCATTCGGGCGTTCGCTGTCCCTCTTCTCTTCCCGTAACCTTAGCAACACCAGCAAGAAGAGCGATTATTTTATATACACACATGCACACTAGCAAACGTACACAGAACATGTTATTTAGACTAAATTTACAGGCCCACTTCAACTATTTTTATTTTTCTACTTCGTGCACGTGGGTTATTCTCACTGCACTCTCCAGCTACAGTCAAGGAAATCAGACTGATCGGTTGGCCTGTCCTTCCCGCCAAGTCCTTAAAAAAATTTTGCCGCCCGTCCCTCAACATTTTAAGGCCACACACTGCCTCCTGCCTCAATTTTAGTCAACCCACCGGAATGCCTTCCTTTTCTCTTGGCCTCGAGAGCTCTCCGGACGCGAGATCGCGAGTGGATCACATGGGGCTTCCTGATTATGAGTCCATCCTTCACCAGTTTCCTCACGTTCTGACGAGAATTGGCGTTGGCTATCTCTGTCGTCTCGTTTGGATCCAACCAGATCTTCCGCTGCCCACATTTGAGGACTGAGGCCGCTAGCCTCTTCTGCAGCCGCAGTGTGCTACAGCAGGGAGTGAGAAGAGATAGGAGGTGTACTTATAAAGCTGTGTAGTGGGGTGCTCACTAAATGGAGTAAACTATATCCCTTCCCTTCAGATATGGACAGTTCGATGTGGCAGACATATCAGAATGAAACGTGATTTTTTATTCAAAAGGAATACTGACCACCATGGCATAAGATAAAGATTCGGCGGGAAAAACCGACGCGCGCAACCTACAGCTGTACCACGAACATGTAGTGATATGATACGGTATGATAATAACGGGGTTGGTTAAAACGCCACACACATACAACATAACACTAAAAAACGACCTTCACTTTTTACTTCACGTACCTCATTGTGTCCTGGATTGACAAACGCACCACCACGAGAGAACTGACCTACTACGCATGCGCAGTTAGTACCGCACGTGAGCGAAAACCACGCCCACCCGTTTATATCGATTGTCAACAAAAAGCGAGAGCTTCAAGGTGGGCCAGCCATGAGCAGGAAGAAGCAGCAAGCAAACGGGTTCGCCCTGTTTATGCGTGACATGCAGACGGACCTCCGCGAGCAAGGACGCTCCGTTCCAATGCGGGACATGCCCGTGCTAGCTGGACCGAAATGGGCCAAGCTCCCCGCGATGGAGAAGGCAATGTACAACGCGCGGGCCAAAGCGGAGAAGAGGGGAGGGGTCGGATCCGAGGTCATGTACGTATCGCCTCGACAAGGCGTCATGGACTGCACCGGAGAACTTCTGTCCGTGAGTATAGCAGCTGTGCTATATAGCTGCCCACGTGGTGATTATTGCGTACTCTGACCTCTTTGCCGTTGGGTTTTCGTTTTGTGAGCTGTCCCTTGTTGAAAGTCTGTCTTCATTTTTGCTAGCTCTTCTTTTTTTTCGCTGTTTTTACTAGCTAATCTCCTCTATTTTGTGAAAGGCACAAATTTTTTCTGAAAAGCGAAGTTTGTGTGTTCTAACCAAAACCAAGTCCATGAAAATCAATTTCGCGACGTTACTTTCCACATGTTGTGTGCAAAACCTGCAGCCGTGAATTTACATATGCCTTGCAGAATGTCTCTAAATGCACTTCTCTTATCTTTTTTTCTCTTCCTCCCTCCCCTCCTTCCTCCCCTCCTCTACCCTCCTCGCTCAGGAGAGACGAGACTTGGCAGTGGAACTGGAAGAACGGCGACACAGAGAGAGAGCCATGATAAAGGCCTCCCTCACTTCCGGCAGTGCCGTAATGCTGACCAACTTCTTCTTGATCGACATTCAGTCGCTCTGCGAAATAAGCGACAAACCCCACGCCAGATACCAGCCGTGCGAGATAGCTCTCGTGGATTTCACCCTCCATTCTGGGATATGTCGCACCTTCCACAGATTCATCGCCCCTGGTGAGAACAGATTGATATTTAGAATAAGTACCGTTTAATAAACTTGTTGCCTCAACATAAATTTTGTCTGAAATCGTGCCGTCAATTGGGTCAGCTGCACAATGGCCTTCAATCTTGTTTTTAATCATTTGCGAAATTTATTATATATAGCTATAGATTGATGTTTGTTGGCACTCAACATTAAAATTTTTTCGCAGAAGCTTTCTTGTATGGTATTGACTGACTATTATGTTTGCCACAAGAGTAATGCTAACTGATTAATTGGTGGGTGTGGTCAATCTATCCAGGGCCCCTCCCACTGGGGTACAGGTACGAGGCTCAGCGGTGCAGTGAGGCGACGCACGAGATCCCGATATCAGGTTTCGACCAGGCAATGGACGACTACCGCCAGCTGGTGTGGGAGGTGGAGAGCTTCATTAGTCCCGAGGGTAGCAGGGACATCCCCGCTCTCTTTGCTAGTGTGAGTTGAGAGTCAAGTTTTTATCCCCACTGTCTTAATGAATTGCAGAACTTGCTGAAAACTTTCTCAGTTTTCTGGTTTAAATAATGACATGTCTGAAAATTTTACGGAGAGCTAATCAAATTCACACCCTCAAAATTGCCGCTTGGTGGTATCTTATCTTTAACTTGCACCATCTCCCTCTCATCCTTACCTAAACCTAAACACACACACACAGCGTGACAATGCCCTGAGAGTGGAGTGGTGTCTGGAGTGGCTGGCCAGTAAAGCGGGAATCAGAAACCGGTTGGACCGGGTGTACGAGGTGGAGGCCCTCCTCTGCGAGCTGTCCAGTCACACAGACGGCAGAGGACCCACCATCCACCAGGCAAAGGATTTCCTCGGCACAACTGTATATGACCATTCCATGGGCACCAGGTATACACTGTGTGTGGTGTGAGACTTGAAGTCGATTTGACTTCACCTGAGTCTTAAAGTCTATCTCGATGTACCTATACACCTATTTATCTCGCCTTTTCCTCCATTAATTACCACCCCTCCCGACAAGGGTTTGAACAGTTTTGCATTTTTTGCAGGGACGTGAGTAAACAAAATGACAAACCAACAATGCCTAGTACTTTGACTATAGTTGGAGGGTGGAATAGCAACACTATCTCGCTGTACCTAAACACTCATTTTTCTAGCAATTTCCTTCATTACCACCCCTTATGACAAGGGTTTGAACGATATTGCATTTCTTGCAGGGACATGAGTAAACAAAATGACGAACCAACCATCCCTAATACTTTCACTTTTTAAATTTTACATCCAATTATAAAAACGATAACACCATTGGGATCCTCGAAACTTTCCCATCTGATGGTATCCTTCGCTAACCATGAAACCTCATCAGTCAAAAGTTAGCTGTATGTCCCATAAGAAAAGTATACCATAAGTAAAGTATGTGGTCCCTGTATAAACAGTTTACACGACCACTTTGGGACGTGCAAATAGACTTTAGACCCTTCCCCTCTGCCCCTTCCTTCCCTCCCTCCTCTGCCTCCCTTTTCCCTTCCTTGTCTCTCTGCCTCCCACCCCTCCACCAGGTGTGAATGGCATGAGGAGAGAGAGAACAGGCATTGTTCCCTGGCAGTGGTCAACAAATACAGCTACGTCCTGTCCGACACCCTCTGTCCCAAGTACAACATCTCACTTTCTCTTGGACACCTCCCCCCTCAGGTACACACTACGTGCTGTGTAGGTTTTACATTTTCATATGGGATGCAAGGATATGCTAAACACTAGTGGGGCAATTACAAACACCAACGGGACGAATGAAAGTGTTGTGTCAGAGAGGAGTCCATATTTGAAGGGTGAAGTAAAACAGTTCAGGTATCCACATACTGTGTTGGTTGATATAGGATGGGGATGATTTGCAAAGCACTGGAAATTACAAAAGCCAATTCTAAGACCAGTGGGACCGATGGAAGATGGTGTTGTCCATTTAAGGGGTTTAATTGCATGCAAGAACTGTTCTTGGGGGAAAAAAGGTGTCCATATTAGAGAGGTGTCCTCATTTCAGGGTGTCCTTATTAGAGAGGTGTCCTCATTTCAGGGGTGTCCATATTAGAGAGGTGTCCTCATTTCAGAGGTGTCCTTATTAGAGAGGTGTCCTCATTTCAGGGGTGTCCTAAGAGAGAGGTTCCACTGTATCACACATGTCTCTTTCCCCCTCCCACTGTCAGTCACTCAACCAGCCAGACTACACAACTTTCACTCCTTCCTCCTTCTCCTCCAAGAGACCTAGCTACTCAGGATCCAGAGCTACCTCTCCCCCTCCCTCCCCCTTCCCTCCCTCCCCCCTCCCCTCCTCCTCATCGTCCTCATCATCCTCACACTATCACATGAGTAAGTAAACCTTTCTCTTTCTTCTCCGCACTCACTTACGTAAAGAGGACTAAAAAGGACCCTCCGAACAAAGGACACCCCTACAGCTCTATATATACATTTTGGATCTGTTCCTTGATTCCCCACATGCAGAAGGTGTGGCTGGTGTAAGTCAGCAGATGGAAGGAATGAGTCTACTGGGAAGGGGGCGTGGTAGGGGGCGTGGCTTCGTCTACAGAGAGCCCAGAAGTGTTGGCCAGAACTAGTTTGTCATTCATTGCATTGCAGAACAAAATGCTAATCTCTGATTTTTCAATCGATCTTTTGTTGAAAGATACTGCACATGCTTGATAAAAAAAAAGTACTGCATTGGAAAGTCAAACAAAACAGGTAACTATATAGAGAGGGGGCTAAAGTTGGGATTACTGCAGATTCCTGCAGATCTCTGTCTAGCCATAGATCAGATAATAATCAGAAGTTTCAATGTTTTGGATAGGTTGGTTGTTAGTATACACAGGGTAGATAGATAGCTGTCTTCAGGGGTGCTGACCATCTGGTGCAGGCAGCTCTGTGGTTTTTGGGCTGTGTAAATCTGCAGCTGCTTTCACTGCCAAGGAATAATAATTATGGCAATTGCAAAGATGCATGGTTCCCGTAGTACTTTACCACAATCCAATTGTTGCCTGTGGTTTGCAGAGCTAGTCGAGGGAGCTCAGCCAGCACCACTGCAGAGTTTACCGGCATTGTAGCTCTATAGAGGCCTGCTTCGTTCTAGCTATTGCGCATGCGCAATTCTAGTGTGCGCGTGCGCGGAGCTAGCTAGCTAGCTGCAGTCGACGACGCCGCCGTGTGAAGCTGCAAGCAACCCGTCCTCTTTGAAAGGCAGTTCACCAAGGCATGACTAACCTTGTTCAGAAATTTCGTAACTCGAGGAGTGAGTATATTGGACTTGAGGTTCTTTTCTATACTGGGATCATTCTTGTGAGCATCGTCGCTGTAGTTGTGGCTATTAGTACACTATTTTTTTGTAAATGTAATTACTGTCATCGCTGTGATCGCTGTGATCGCTGTCATCGCTGTGATCGCTGTCCTCGCTGTCCTCGCTGTCGCTTTTCTAGTTGGCTTGTTTACTTGTACAGTCTTGTGTTTCAGCGAAAGATTGAAGAAGTTAGATCAGAGAATCAAGATGTATATTATGTGTTTGATGGCTATACACTTAGTTTGAAATCTGGTTATTGGATGCATTTATACCACATCCTGATGCTTATTGCATTGTTCAATTGGTTTGCAATCATGTTCATTGATAATGCTTTCTTTCAAAAAGTCACAACTTGCAATGACTGGAGTGTACAAAATGAGGGATACGAGTGTTTTGATGTTCATGATTCCTATTATTTTAGTAAACCAGTCGATTGTAATAATTATGCTAACGAGGATGTCATATGTTTTTTAAAATCATTGAATATTGCTTATGCTATTTCTCTGGCAACTGGTTTGGTTCAATTTGTGTTAACTATCATCAGAATGTCATTTACATTCACAATCTGGTGTGCAAAGGAGTGTCATTTTGGATGGGCTGCCTTAACTCATGCGATTATTTTGGTTCTGTATGTGGGTTTTATTATAGCATATGGACGTTGTATCGATCAAGTCGACACAGTCAAATATTCTGCCGAATTCAACATTTTCTACGGAGTCAGAGTCATGCGGATAGTGATGGCCATATGGGGATTTTTAACACTCGTCATAATTCTAATCTTCTCCCCCTACCGATGGGTGATTAATAGCCCCAACACCAATGATGGCCCTAGTGTTAATTCTGAAACTGCATCTGAAACTGGCTCCAGCACCCAAATGCTGCAACCAGTATATTCTCATAGATCAGTATAATTATTTTCTTATGAATTATACTTACCCAATTTGATTTTGGCATGGCAGATTAATTGTGTCACATTTGGAAGTTTACCATTAATGAGCGAGGGTTGCAGAAATCAATTATTAATAGAGGATGACGCCACCTAGCTATTCGTTTTTGACCTAGAAAAGGGGTGACATTTTAATGCACAAACATGCATTGTACAGTAAAAAAAAACACTGAAGTGCAAACCCTCGGCGAACTGCGCAAGCGCGATACCGCTAATTGATGGGCTGGGCCGTAGTTATGCGTTTACTCGTTGTCTTCCGCTAGTAGCTGGCGGATTGTCTGACACGGGCTAGCTACAGTAGTAGAAAGCATGCGGGAGTCGATACACGCCCTCCGTTGAGACTTCTTGGTACGCAGGTAACGCATATACGCAGAGCAAGCATATCTTGTCGTGGGGTAAGCCTGTGCTAATTTGTCTTGTTCACTTGCTTTTCACGCCATAACTCTCGAACGCAGTATTTTTAGGAATATCACCAGTTTTAAATCAAGCCAGTGTATCGCCGAACCTATTGGCATAGCTTCTTGGCTGTCTCGTTGCGCCTAGTGGCAGAAAACGTGGTAACAGACACAATCAATCAATCATCATCATACCCTGGGTTTACAGGAGTTGTAACACAACACGCAAAAATAATGGAACATGGAGAGACATAGTCCGGGGTTTAGGTGAGAACGGCAAGTCTGGTGAGAGACAAAGACAGCGCTGTCGGCAGCACGAACCAAGGGGGCTACCCATCCCGCCATGACATCCAACAGATGCCACGTGTTCGTGTCTAGCAGCTGAAGTCACTCAAGTTGACTTACCTGGAACCTCATACCATGACCACCCGGACACCTCTCCCCCTCCCTCTCCATCCCCTCCTCCTTGTCCTCATCATCCTCACACTTTCACATGAGTAAGTAAACCTTTCTCTTTCTTCTCCGTACGCATTTACGTAGAGTCCCTCTTAAAGAGGACCCTCCGAACAAAGGACACCCCTAGCTCTATTAAACACATTTGGATCTGTTCCCTATGCAGAAGGAGTCGCTGGTGTAAGTCAACAGATGGAGGGAATGTGCCTGCTGGGAAGGGGGCGTGGCAGAGGGCGTGGTTTCGTATACAGATAGCCCAGAAGTGTTGGCCAGAACTAGTTCATTGTTCTTTGCATTGCAGAACAGAATGCTAATCAACTGATTTTTCATCATAATCATGTTTTGGATCGCATGGAACTAGGCTAGTAGGTAATACGGAGTCGGGACTGTGTGTGGCCTCAAAGTGGGTGTGGCATAGTGTTTGTGTGCACCGTGTGTGGGATTGGATTGGAATTATTATACCTCAAACTTCTTCCCAGCAGTCCTCCTCTTTTATAGCCTATTACAAGACGTAACAACCATGAATAATATTATTGTTCTCATGGGAATAGATGTTATCCCTCCCCACCCCACCCCACCCCCAAATGATATCATGTGCATCAAGCTATATAATATATATCGTCCTGGGCAACCACGGTTTAGTTTATGTCTAACCTATACACCTCCTTCTCGTACTCCATTCCTTTTCCAGTTCTTCATGCATGAGGAGAACTAACAATCAATCACTAGAGGGCTCACCACTATTAAACACCCATTAACAGACAAAAACAAGGTATAAAGATACATTGGCAATCAATCAAGTGAGATGATCATGACTAGAGACATTTTCATACAGTTCCTCTCCTCCAACATCTACAATACTGTCACCCACATTGACATACAACATCTCCCCTCCCTCCTCCTCCTCCTCCCCCTCCCCACCCTCACTCCCTCCCACTGGCACAGTCGTTGACCTCCACCGACTATCAACACCTCCGTTGCCCATGGCAACATTGCTATGGGTAACGACGTTTCCGTTGGCAATGGGATGGGTTGGGAACACCATTTCCTCGAAGTGTGGCCTAGTCCTATCCTGAGATGAACTTTGACCTCCGACTACTATTCTCATTTGCGGTTGTGTTGAAGTGTGGGTAGCCGCGTCATGTGATTTGCTGCGAGGTTTCCCCTGAGGTAATTGGGAGGGGTGTGGCTTCGGTTTCGGTTTAGGGCTGGTTTTTGCTTTGGGGGTTGGGGAGGGAGATTTCTTGGTTGTTTTCTGCTCCCGTTCCCCTGGCGACGACCCTTGACCTCCCACAGAGAGCACCTCCGTTGCGTGTAAACTATCGGCACTCTCGGTCTCGTTCTCATTCCCCCATATCGTCGTTCCGGGAATCACGTTCTCATACTCCAGTTCCGGCACGTCGAGATCGATGTCGTCGTGAGTAACCCTAGCCGAACGAGGTTTTAACGACTTTGTCTTTCTCACGGGTGACATCACCTCGACGTACTGATCGTCCATACTCAGTTTTCTACCAAACGAATAAGATTCCTTCAGCCCTCTGGAGAGATTTTGAGCGGTGATCTTGTTTGTCTTTGTCGAAACAGTACTACCAGCGTGTTTACTAGGGGTAGACGGCGCGGTTCTGCTGATTTTTCTACCGTCGGTGGTTGCTAGGAGAGTGGCCCGCTCGTTTGTGTCCGGTGCGTTGCCTAGGAACTCGTTGACAGGTTCGTAACTGTCTGAAATGTAGGGTCCTCCCCCTCCTTCTTCCCCCTCGTCTTGAGGAAGAATGTTCCCGTACAATGGCTGGGTGGGCGAGGAAGAGGTGTGGTCAGTTGCTGGGTGTGGTTGGTGGGCGGAGTCAGCAGTAGGATTGTCCTCACCTGATTGAAGATAAATAGAGTAGCAATTAACTTCACGACACTATTCAGGATCTTCAGTGTTCTAATTAATGAAAGTTTCCCGTTTTATATGCTATCAAGTGTCCTTTATTCGGAGGTGTCCCTGTGTATTAGTATGGGGCAGAACCAAGTGTCCTTTATAGAGAGGTGTCCCTATGTATTAGTATGGGGCAGAACCAAGTGCCCTTTATAGAGAGGTGTCCCTATGTATTAGTATGGGGCAGAACCAAGTGTCCTTTATAGAGAGGTGTCCCTATGTATTAGTATGGGGCAGAACCAAGTGCCCTTTATAGAGAGGTGTCCCTATGTATTAGTATGGGGCAGAACCAAGTGCCCTTTATAGAGAGGTGTCCCTGTGTATTAGTATGGGGCAGAACCAAGTGTCCTTTATAGAGAGGTGTCCCTTATTCAGAGGTTATACTGTATACCCACAAGCAAAAGTAATTAGAGTTCTCACTCATGGTGCTGTTGCGGTAGGCTGTGTTAGAGATGGAGAAGAAGAAGTCAGTTTGATCTTTCATCTCCTCGTACTCATCCTCCGGTCTATCTTCTTCCTCCTGTAAAATTTGCAACATTCTAAACATTGCAGCTCTCCACTCAGCAAAAGATTGTTGACTACTGTACAGTGAGTAAAGCCCTTGCTTAGTTAAATCTGGTGTCACTTAACTCGAGAATTAGAGTGCAAATCCTTGAGCTTGTTTGTTGCTAAAATTATACCTCTGCGTGTGACATGTTGCATGTGTCAACAATAAGGTAGAAAGGCAAAGGCAAAGCAAATAAGTCAACTACACCAGGACAGCTCTTTCTTTTTCAAGAAGAGTTGCCCTGGGTGGGATTCGAACCCACGACACTCTGCAGTCTAGGCGAGCGCTCTACCAACTGAGCTACCAGGGCAACTCAACTGGTCAAATCTACAACACAACACAACACAAGGCAAACCTCAAACCACTGTGCTATGGCACAGTATACTCTCATTTAGTAAGCAGACCGGGGTAATTAAACCACCAAAGACACCAAACTGAGTACATGCATGTACTATATAGTGCAAATGTTTGCTGTTGCCTTGGATATGTACCTGAACTCTCTCCTTGTCCTCCAGAAATAGCTTTGGGTCGACGTAATCGTCTTCTCCGCCGCGATCTTCTTCTTCTTGGACGTCTCGTTTCGTTGGCTTTGGTTTCTTGGTGGGAGGTGTGTGAGGGTGTGAGTGTGGGGGGGAGGGGGCGGGGGGTCTGTCGGGGTGGAGATAGTGGTGACGGGAGGTGGGGAGGGAGGAGGTGGGCGGGGACGATCTGGGGGGAGTGCTGGGAGAATAGAGATCGGCTGAATCACACAATCGTGATCTAATCATTGTTATTTTTAAACAGCCCAATCTGATTGGTTGATGCGTGGACCTATAAACATGTAAGTTAGATGCCGAGTTGAGGAAAGCAACGCCTGTGTTCTAGAGAGGACATAAACTCACTAGGAAGGTGGGGCAAAAGGTAGTTTGAAACCAGTGCCGTCCCTGACCGATGAGTAGTTGGTGCTGTCGGTGAAGTTCTCCATGCTGTGACTGGCGTGGATCCCCCCCGGTCGAGCCGGGCCTGCCGACTGCATCTCCACATAACCGAGGGAATGACGTCGCGAAGAGACGGAGATAATGGGAGGGGCCTCAGCGGACAATGGTGTCTCTGCGATCATCTGTGGAAGATGAGAGTGTGCCTTAGTCGATCACTGTTGTTAGCAAGAGTCATTATGTAGGTTAGTATGCAGTGAAATCTCTGAATAAGGGACACATTGGGGACATTGAAAGTGTCATTTATTCAGATGTGTTCCTTCAATTGAATGCTACTAGGTCTACTAATGCACCAATATGTATTAGTATGGGGCAGAACCAAGTGTCCTTTATAGAGAGGTGTCCCTATGTATTAGTATGGGGCAGAACCAAGTGTCCTTTATAGAGAGGTGTCCCTATGTATTAGTATGGGGCAGAACCAAGTGTCCTTTATAGAGAGGTGTCCCTATGTATTAGTATGGGGCAGAACCAAGTGTCCTTTATAGAGAGGTGTCCCTATGTATTAGTATGGGGCAGAACCAAGTGTCCTTTATAGAGAGGTGTCCAATGTGTCCTTTATTCAGAGGTGTGCTTTTTGGAGGGTCCTTTCTCAGAGGTTTCACCGTGTGTATTTACCTTTTGTTTCCCGTCTTGTGCCCCAGAAGGAAGGTAGGCAATGGAGGAAGAGTTGTAGAGAGGGTTGCTGTTGCTAGCTGCAGATATGGCCGCCGTGAGGTCTGAATCTCTCGGCTGAGGGAGGATCAGAACGATATAGGGGGAAAGACAAAGGTTAGAGCGAGATAGAGGGAAAGACGAGAGTTCGGAATGATAATACAGGGGAAAAGGACGAAAGTTTGGAGCGAGTCTTCTTAAATGTTTGTTGGGCACAATTCCACACTTGCGTTTGCTCGCAACTACGTTAATTGTCCACAAACATAATGCCGTCCCAAGTGAATTGGACACAATCTCAACAGTGTACATAGCTATTTATGGCATACACCACTACACATACATACGCACTCTGAGTGACCTCTCTGAGTGACCTCTCTGAGTGACCTCTCTGAGTGACCTCTCTACAGCAGTACCATTGACGCAATGGCTGAATCCGACATCGACCATAAAAGCCATGGCAATGTCACATGCTACTGTACTTGGAAAAAACAGCTGTCCTGGGTTGACTTTACCTCGTGTATCATGCAACAAAGTTGAATAGTGTATCAATGCTTTATGTATGTATGTTGCCTGTAATATATCTTTCACTGTACCTGAGGGATCTTCTTGGCTTTAGAGCTGGCAGTAGAGAGGAGTCTAGCGGCCATGGCGCTGGAGATACTGCTGTGGTGGGAGGAGGGAGGGGAGGGCTTGTTGTCTGTCGTGTACACCTCCGGGTCGTAGAGTGCCTGCCGAGGGAGGGAGAGAGGGAGGGAGGGAGAGGAGGGGAGAAGAGGGAGAGGAGGGAAGGAGAGGATGTAGGGAGGAAGAGGAGGGAGGGAGAGGAGGGAAGGAGGGATGGAGAGGAGGGAAGGAGGGATGGAGAGGAGGGAAGGAGGGATGGAGAGGAGGGAGGGGATAGGGCAAGATGATCCTGTTCACCGTCACACATTACTTTACATAGTGGAACCCATTTTCAAGGACACTTCGAATAAAGGACACCTCTCCATGAAGGACACTTGTTTCAAGCCTAGCTGTGCAAATACTGCGTATTACTTAACCTCTGAATAAAGGACACCTCTCCATGAAGGGCACTTGTTTCAAGCCTAGCTGTGCAAATACTGCGTATTACTTAACCTCTGAATAAAGGACACCTCTCCATGAAGGGCACTTGTTTCAAGCCTAGCTGTGCAAATACTGCGTATTACTTAACCTCTGAATAAAGGACACCTCTCCATGAAGGGACACTTGTTTCAACCTAGCTGTGCAAATACTGCGTATTACTTAACCTCTGAATAAAGGACACCTCTCAATATAAAGGACAATTTTAATGAAGTGCGTACGTACCACAGACTTCTGTCTCCGCCTCTTCCAAATGCAGCACACCACACAGAGAGCTGTGATTAGAACGGTCAGCAAGACCACACCCCCTCCGACACATATTCCAATTAGAGCCCCCGTCGAGAGTGGCTCAGACCTGTGACAGTCACGTGACAATCATGTGATACACCACCTGACTCCAGACAATGAATGTACACACGACTATGCTAATAATGGTCACTCCAAACAAAGGGCGTCTTACTACAATGAGAGCAAAGCGAGAGTACGCGAAAGTTCAGACCATCAGTGTACATGACGTACAAATAAAAACAGCGCTATTCAGACAATGGGTGGGCTTGCCAGTAAAGGAGACCGTCTAATTAAAGGATGTACATGAATATTTCACTACATATTATGATGTCATGCGACTTGAACTCACGAATCTGATTGGTCCTCCCCAGTGCCGTTCCTACTTCCATTTTCTCCAAACCCTGACATCTGGGAACAAATAAACATTGCATGTAAGTTGACACCCTTTCATTTCATTATTCGTATTACACATAGACAACCAGACATGTATATAATATATATATTTATATATATATTATATACACACAGGGTTAAAAGGAAGGGACTATAGGAAATGTCCAGGAACATGAAACGCCACTATCTGCTATATTTGCACTAACCACACCAACACATTATGATGACACACAACACAGCAAGACTAACGCTTTCTAGTCACAAACGCTCCAACCTGCAGTACAGTGGTGTGGATACTGTGGAAAACCTCTGAATAAAGGACCGTCTGATGAAAAGACACCCCTCTATAAAGGACACTTGGTTCTGCCCCATACTAATACAATAGTTCCTCTGATTAAAGACACCTCTCTATAAAGGACACTTGGTTCTGCCCCATACTAATACATAGGGACACCTCTCTATAAAGGACACTTTGTTCTGCCCCATACTAATACAATAGTTCCTCTGATTAAAGACACCTCTCTATAAAGGACACTTGGTTCTGCCCCATACTAATACAATAGTTCCTCTGATTAAGACACCTCTCTAAAGGACACTTGGTTTCTGCCCCATACTATAATAGGGACACCTCTCTATAAAGGACACTTTGTTCTGCCCCATACTAATACAATAGTTCCTCTGATTAAAGACACCTCTCTATAAAGGACACTTGGTTCTGCCCCATACTAATACAATAGTTCCTCTGATTAAAGACACCTCTCTATAAAGGACACTTGGTTCTGCCCCATACTAATACATTATACTACAACCTCAGAATAAAGGCCACTTTCAATGTCCCCAAGGTGTCCCTTATTCAGATGTTTCACTTACTTAGCAGGGAAAACTCCCCCTCCCCTAGTATGTAGGGTAAGCCCTGGCACAGGGCAAAGGCAACACAAACAGCACAGGGCATGGAAGACCTGGGAACTATGGTTGATATGGTATAAGGATATCTCCTTTTTTGTGTTAATAAAACCAATGAAGCTGCCTCTTTCCTCCATGCTACATCCTAACCACTACAAGTATAATCTTTCTGGTGGTTCATCCTACAAATATGTACATGTGTTGACATAGTTGATTGTATCATGGCAAACCAATTATAAAGGGGAAGTTTCATCACTAACGGCTGTAATAAAAGAGTTTTTAACGGCTGATTGAAAGATTATAAGACTAACTTTAAATCTGCCCAAAATTTGAGAGATATATCGACTGTTTTTATCAGTGAGGAAACAGTGCCGTGGACTCATTTTTACAAAACTAGAATTCCGTCGAATATAATACTTCTACAGTAACTGAACTTGGCCTAATATCTATTACGGGCAACAGGATACTACCCCCCATACTATGGCTTTGGGTGAGCTCAATTCCATGCAATTACGAAAGTTAGGGAGCGAGATAGGAGTTAAGACAGGAGTTACGAGCAAGGTAGGGGGAAAAACCAAGTTTGGAGCGAGATGGGGCAAAATTCCGCACATGAACTATAAATTACACGTTGCATAGTCAAAGCACCTTTTAAAATTTTGACGCAAAGCCATGGGTATAAGTGGCAAGCTATTGAGTAGGGACAAACTCTATCACAGTGTTTTGACCCAACAGAGGCCGACACTGCACTATACTCACCAGGAGAAATGGGTGTTTACCAACAAAAATGTCCCACTTTCAGTTGAAGCATACAGACGGATCGGTGACTTGGACTGAAAGGACTGAAAGGACGTTAAAATTTTCCTAGCCGTCCCCCCTGGGTTCCTATAGTCATGCAGGCGATGTATGTGCTAACTTTTTCACAATCTTCAGGTTTAAAAAGTGTCGTAACCTTGGTTCCCTGTGTTTATAAGGTTTCTACTAATGCTACTAGTGCAAGTGATGGATGTGTAGCTTCAAAGTTTAGGGTCAGTTTGTTTCTGTTCCTTACGAAATTTAATTCGTTGGAAACTTGCAAAAAACAGCTGAAATGTTGGATTCACATTTGCTACAGTTGGTATACACAGTATAGCTTTCTATGTGTATGTTTACACAGGTTGTGGTACAGTATATGAAAACTTAGGCAGACGGACGGCAAAGTTGGCAAAGCTGTTTCATCAATGGCAGCAAGCAGGTGTTGAGAGTGATGTATAATCACTCGCGGTTGTCCCACAGCATCCACACATAATAGTATGTGAAAGAAAAGTATCACCGACAGGAAGAAGGTGGGATGTCGAGCGATTGTCTTTCAATGTTCCCAGAAGCACCTTCAACTCTGAGACTGCAGTCCTACCTCTCACTCATGTTATATAACGGTATGTTTTCGCACCTGCTAGAAACAAAATCCTGCATTTACATGACTAGGTACGTAGGCTCACTTCAGGATGAAGCAGGGTGCTAAGTGATCTATATCTTCCACCAAGTGAAATTTTCACAGGTGGCGCAGTTCATGCATTACACTCAGAGGAAGGAAGCAGGACGTTAGAAGTGGCTAGCTTTCATTGTTGAGGGTTTCCAGGATTACATCATACACCTGAGCTCAGACTATGTAGTCATCCCACCTTATCAGTTGGAGTACTAACTTCTAGCAAATACTTTGCTCA
>CASHTH010003119.1:0-13375 GCA_030341885.1 Geodia barretti
CCTGACCTAGATGACATACTTTTTCATAGAGCTCATAGTATGAAGTATGCATTTTCCCCTCACAACCTGATGTGCTCAGTATTTGAGAGTATATATGTGTGGTCAAAACTATTAGCAAACTAGTGAGGCAAACGGACATTACTAGGCCTTCGTCAGTCTATTATCATACACCGAGATTTTGAACATATTTACAGGGAGACATAAAACCATCGAGATCCATTATTAGAACATTCTCCTTCTATTAACCCATTTACACTACATCGAGTTGTTAGTTCCTCTATACATAGTATTTACTTACTCCCCCCCAATTAGTCTTTGTGAACCAGCTTTATTTTTTTGTTGGGAAGGGAATAAAAATTTGCCATGCTGCTGCCTACCCCTAGACAGCTTTGTTCCCATCCTTTTCCTTTCTTTCGAGGGAGCGTGTCGCATTCGTATCACAAAGAAAAATAACATTCTGTTATTGCGGCCGCCCCCCCCCGAAACTACTCCCTGATCTACACTTAAATTCAGAAACGTACAGCAAATCTGTCATCTGAAATGTTCAACAAAACTGGTGTTGTTATTAGCGATTTTGCCGATGCTACTGTGGCTCCAGGTTGTAATAAACTTGTCCACCACCGACCTCCACTGTTCATTCTGAGAGGCAGCCATCAGTTAAACTACTTACTCCCTTTCTTCTTTCTTCTCACAAGGGCACAGGGTATTATGTAACAACATAAGTCATTTAATTCGGGCGATATATTCCACATGATTACATTGTCTTGCATGCTACAACAACACGGATGGACCATAAAGTATATTTCTCATGCGCTCCACTTTTACTTCACCATCCTTCTTGCAGTGGTTATATTATCCATAAACACTCACATCACCTTATCATGCAGGTCTACTGAACTGTGGCTGCCATGTTGTAATCACTTGTCCACACTCCACATGCCTTCCTGAGATTGCAGCCAATCCACGTGACCTCACCCATCCTCTCGTGACACACAGTAGTTGCTCCTGTCCTTTGGCACCCACAAAAACGTTTGATTCAGTATCCATGAGAGCCATCTGACTCGTAGTTTTTATCATCTAGTGTGGTTTATATCGCGAGTATATACTAACATGATTACATATCATGCCATGCAAAACCTGACGCTGAAATCATACTTTTGCATTGAGTAGACATGATTAACCTTTCTCATGTGGTCACTTACACTTACTCAATATTATAAATAGTGTTTAGCAATTGATATATACTTTATCTAATGTGGCTCCATGTTGTAATAACTTGTCCACCACATCCACATGTCCATTCTGAGATGCAGCCATCAATGAGCTCCACCCATCCTGACGTGACACACAGAGTAGTAGGTAATGAAATTGGCAAAACAACGGTTTTGATTCAGTATCCATGATAAGCCAATCTGAATTGCAGTTTCAGTTGGTTTTTACGCCATAAGTCTGCAACGCAGTACTTTTACGAAATTCACTAAACTTAAAATCAAGCCAGTGTAGTGCTGAACCTTTTGGTATCGCTCTTTTGTTGTCCCGTTGCGCGTGGTGGCAGAAAACATGGTAACAGACGGACAAACCACAGAGTTATGATCCTAATCGTCACCAATATGGTACATATGTAAGAGCTGTGGTGAGCGGAGCTATATACCATGGGCATTTTCGGGTAAAAAGAAAGACATTGGGGCTGGCTTCTCAAGCAATGAAGCCACACGTCTCTATGCTATTTTGAAAATGATGGATGCTAACTGAAAAAACGGAATGCAATCTGCTGTGTTGCTGATCACGCACCTGACCTAGACGACAGACTTTTTCAGAGAGCTCATAGTATGAAGTATGCATGTTCCCTTCACCTGATGTGCTCAGTATTGAGAGTATATAGTGGTGTGGTCAAAAACTATTAGCAAACTTGTGAGGCAAACTGACATTACTAGGTTATCTCATTCTATTATCATACACCGAGATTTTGAACATACTGTTTTTTACAGGGAGACATGAAAACCATGAGTATCCATGATTAGGAACATTCTCCTGTTATTACCCTATTTAAACTACATAGACGTGTGTGAGTATCCTCTATACATCGTATTACTTACTCCCAATAGTCTCTGTGACCAGCACATAGATTTTGTGAGGGGATAGAATACATATTCCATGCTGTCTGCCTACCCTAGACAGCTTGTTCCCATTCCGTTCTTCGAGGGAGGCGTGTGTGCGCATGCGTATCACGAAAGAACATAAAAGTCTAAGGTTCCGGAAACTACTCCCCTTCCTGAGGCGACACGTTAACTTTCAGAACGTAGCAGCAATCTGTCATCTCGAAATGTTCACAACAAAACGGTGGTGTGGTCTTAGCGAAGGTTGAACATCTATGACTGTGGACTCAATGTTGTAATGTAATAACTTGTCACACCTCCACATGTCATTCTGAGATGCAGCCATCAGTGAACTACTCCCTTTCTCACAAGAGGCACAGGGTAGTAGGTAACAACATAAGTACATTTAATTCGGCACAAAACAGTTCCGGTGAGTCTGTACCATTAATTGAAAACTAAGCCAATCTGATCCCTAGTTACAATACCATGTAGTTGTGGTTGTCTGCAGTCACAGGAGTGTTTTTGGATTGAGATATATTCACATGATTACATGTGTCTTGCATGCTACACTAAATTCTGAACACATGGGTGGACATAAAGAGATTTTCTCATGCGCTCACTTACATTCACTCAGTCATTCTTGCAGTGTTATATTATCCATAAACAATACACACCTTATCATGCAGGTCTACTGTGGCTCCATGTTGTAATAACTTGTCCACCACCTCCACATGTCCCTCCTGAGATGCAGCCACCAGTGAACTCCACCCATCCTAACGTGACACACAGTAGTAGGTAATGAATTTGGCAAAAAAACGGTTTTCATTCAGTATCCACGATAAGCCAATCTGAATCGTAGTTTTATCATCTAGGTGGTTTTATAGAGAGTATTATACTAACATGATTACATATCATGCCATGCTAAACCTGACGATGAAACCATACTTTTGCATTGAGTAGACATGATTAACCTTTCTCATGTGGTCACTTACACTTACTCAATAATGCTTTGCAATTAATACCTTATCTTGAAGATCTACTGTGGCTCCATGTTGTAATAACTTGTCCACCACCTCCACATGTCCATTCTGAGATGCATACACCAGTGAGCTCCACCCATCCTGACGTGACACACAGAGTAGTAGGTAATGAATTTGGCAAAACACGGTTTTGATTCGGTATCCATGATAAGCCAATCTGAATTGCAGTTTCAGTTGGTTTCTACGCCATAAGTCTGGAACGCAGTACTTTTACGAAATTCACTAAACATAAAACCAAGCCAGTGTAGCGCTGAACCTTTTGGTATCGCTGTTTTGTTGCCCCGTTGCGCATGGTGGCAGAAAACGTGGTAACAGACGGACTAACCATAGATAATGACCCTAATCGTCACCATAGTAAAGCTGTGGTGAGCGGAGCTATATACCATGGGTATTTTCAGGTAAAAACAAAGACATTGGGGCTGGCTTCTCAAGCAATCAAGCCACATGTTTCTATGCTATTTTGAAAATGATGGATGCTACGTGTATATGTAACTGATAAAACGGAATGTAATCTGCTGTGTTGCTGATCGTGCATCTGACCTAGACGACAGACGTTTTCAGAGAGCTCATAGTATGAGGTATATACACATGTTCCCTTCACCTCACTGTTCTGAGATTACGTTTTGTACACGTGTTTGCTTGCATTGCATTATGTACATATAGTGTGTGTACCTCTTCTTGCAGGTCTACTGTGGCTCCATGTTGTAATAACTTGTCCACCACCTCCACATGTCCCTCATCAGATGCAGCCATCAGTGAACTGCACCCATCCTGCCATGACACACAGAGTAGTAGGTAATGATTTTTGCAAAAAACGGTTTTGATTCTGTATCCATGAGAAGCCAATCTGAATTGCAGTTTCAGTTGCTTTCTACGCCATAAGTCTGGAACCCAGTACTTTTACGAAATTCACTAAACTTAAAATCAAGCCAGTGTAGTGCTGAACCTTTTGGTAGTGCTCTTTTGTTGTCCCGTTGGGCGTGGTGGCAGAAAACATGGTAACAGACGGACAAACCACACAGTTATGATCCTAATCATCACCAATATAGTACATATATAAAGCCGTGGTGAGCTGAGCTATATACCATTGGGAATTTTGGAATGGGTAAAAAGAAAGACATTGGGGCTGGCTTCTCAAGCAATGAAGCCACATGTTTCTATGCTATTTTGGATGCTACATGTATATGTAACTGATAAAACGAAATGCAATCTGCTGTGTTGCTGATCGTGCACCTGACCTAGATGACAGACTTTTTCAGAGAGCTCATAGAATGAAGTATGCATGTTCCCTTCACCTCACTGTTCTGAGATTACATTTTGTACACGCGTTTGCTTGCATTGCGTATGTACATATAGTGTGTGTACCTCTTTTTGCAGGTCTACTGTGGCTCCATGTTGTAATAACTTGTCCACCACCTCCACATGTCCATACTGAGATGCAGCTATCAGTGAACTCCACCCACCCTGACGTGACACACAGAGTAGTAGGTAATGAATTTGGCAAAAAACGGTTTTGATTCAGTATCCATGATTAGCCAATCTGAATCGTAGTTTTTCATGCCTTAAGTCTGGAACGCAATACTTTTACAAAATTTGCCCAATTAAAAATTAGCCAGTGTATCTCTGAACCTTTTGATATCGCTCTTTTGTTGTCCCGTTTCACGTGGTGGCAGAAAACGTGGAAACAGACGGACAAACCATGGATAATGATCCTAATATAGTACATATGTTAAGCTGTGGTGAGCGGAGCTATAAGCCATGAGCATTTTTGGGTAAAAAGAAAGACATTGGGCCGGCTTCTTAAACAATGAAGCCACATGTTTTTATGCTATATGGAAAATGACGGACGCTTCATGTATAATTATGTAACTGGTAAAACGGAATGAAATCTGCTGTGTTGCTAATCGTGCACCTGACCTATACAACAGACTTTTTCATAGAACACATATTCCCTTCACCACTGTTCTGAGATTAAGTTTTGCACACGTGTTTGCATTATGTACATATAGTGTGTGTACCTCTTTTTGCAGGTCTACTGTGGCTCCATGTTGTAATAACTTGTCCACCACCTCCACATGTCCCTCCTGAGATGCAGCCATCAGTGAACTCCACCCATCCTGACGTGACACACAGAGTAGTAGGTAATGAATTTGGCAAAAACGGTTTTAATTCAGTATCCATGATAAGCCAATCTGAATTGTAGTTTTATCATCTAGGTGGTTTTATAGAGAGTATTATACTTACATGATTACACATCATGCCATGCTAAACCTGACCCTGAAATCGTACTTTTGCATTGAGTAGACATGATTAACCTTTCTCATGTGGTCACTTACACTTACTCATTATTAAGTGTTTGTTCGTCTCACAAATGATACGACCTACTTAACGGGCATTGAAGGTCAGATATTTTGTGCAGTTTTCTCTGAAAATACTCCGTTGCAAAGCCAGAGCGCTTCAAGCATTGTACAGCTAATACGTAGTCGGCCATTATTATCGCTGCGGAAAATGCGCATGCGGTTATTATGCTAATTTGACCGGGCCCGCTTGCTCTGTGTATCTCGAAGGCACAAGAAGTCACCCCATCATACAATATAGGGATTGTATGATGGGGTTGGGGGTGTCAGCGTACTGAAATCTGTTCATTAACCATGCTTCATGTATCCCATCCCTATCTTGTCTCCCTTTCTTTTTATACAATCCCTATATGCCTCTTTTTTAAATTCGCAGGATTTTTAATTTACTTGTCTCCACTCATTTTTACGTACTACTAGGTATTAAACTACGGTAACACGCAATTGACCAATCAGATTGCGAGTTTAGCGGTGACTAATTTTGTTAGTGACCTCTTCCGCGGTAACTATTCGTAGCCCCGGCAACCACGCCTTCAATTCGAAAAGACGCCACACGCGCGGACAGTGAACCAAGCTTCTGGAGCGGTTCTTCCCACGAAGAAACCAGGAACAGGCTCTTCTAGCAGCAGCGCATGACTACTAGAGAGCAAGGAAGACGCTAGAGAAAGCGTACAGAGAAAAACGCGTACAAACGGCCGGGCGGTGCGATCCCGAAGGGCAGCAACGCCTACAACGGACACTGCAGCGGGACGGACTTGCACTGTAGTCTAAGCCGGTTAGACGCGTCACCTTGGGAAACTACGTGATTTAGTGAGCCTCGGAGCCCTTAGTAGCGCCCTCGCAGCGCTCGGGACGCCGACAGCTCAGGGCTCCTCGGCTCACTAAATCGCGTAGTTCCCGCGGCTCAGCGTCTAACCTATACTTATCTCTGTGGAAGGGGGCAAGCCCCTATAAAAATTAATAATAGAGAATAAAGGCCTGTTGTCGTCATGGAAATGATATGCATTCATTCCCATGTGTGCTGCCGTTAGCAAGTTTGAGGAGTGAAGAAGTCATTTTAAAGAAAAGTGCCTGAGGCTATTTGTTGTTGTGGTCGTCATGGAAACGATGTAATACACATGCGCACCAAGTTTCACCTCCATGAGTGCTACAAATAGCAAGCTTGAGGAGTGAAGAAGTAATATTAAAGAAAAGTGCCTGACGCTATTTGTTGTTGTGGTCGTCATGGAAACGATGTTACACACACTCGTACCAAGTTTCATCTCCATATGTGCTACAATTAGCAAGTTTGAGGATTGAAGAAGTGGTGTTAAAGAAAATTGCCTGAGGCTTCTTTCAAACAAAATGTGGTCGTCACGGAAACAAGTAATCGTCATGGAAATAATATAATAGGCATATGTACCAAGTTTCATCTCTATGTGTGCTACCATTGAGGAGTGAAGCAGTAAATTTAAAGAAAAGTGCCTGAGGCTAATTCTTGTTGTTTACAAACATGTATTGTTGTAATTTTGATGTTGGTGATTGATGTCTACAAAGTTTCGTTCACATAGCTCTTACCATTGGTGAGTTATATATAGGTTAGACGCGGAAGTGAGGTGTCTACACTAAATTGCAACCCGAGGGACTGTGGAATGTGGGCGTCCCGAGCGCAGCGAGGGCGCTGCTACCCACATGCCCCGAGGGTTGCAATGTAACGTTGACACCGAGCTTCCGCGTCTAACCGGTTTAGACCGGAGTATCTGATTGGTGTTTGCGCGTTCAAATGGGTAGCAAAAAGCTAGCAACGCTGCGCTCATTCTTACCTTCGGATGGAACACGACGCTTTTTTTACGTGTGAGATTTTAGAAATGATGTCCAACCAATAAACCCCCCGCAATTCTGTAATCTGATTGGTCAACTGCGGTATAAACTGAAATGTGATCCATTATAATGTATAGCCTGGGGCTATTTGTTGTTGTTTACAAATAAATAAGTATGACCAGTCTCTTCAGGTGATGGATATCTACATTCTTACAAAATTTCATTACTTTATGTTGTTTAGTTTTTGAGTTATGGGTGTTGAATCTGAAGAAGAAGGAGAAGAAGAAGAAGATGAACAAAACTCCCTATCATAGCCCCAAGTACATCTATGATACTAGGTACCATGCCAATCCCTATATACTAAGTACTACCATACTTAGTGATAAATATTATCAACACAACCCCTTCCAACCCTAAAACCAGCCTGACCCTCATGCAATGCTTTGGCCTTGTCCAGATGCTTCACCAACCTATTGTTCAAAACCTTACAAAAGACCTTCCCAACCACACTCAGCAGAGTGATACCCCTATAATTCCCAGGATCCTCCTTATCTCCTTTCTTAAACAGGTTAACTATGAGGCCCTCCCTCCACTGTGGTGGTACAAACTCCTCACGCCAAATTACTGTAAACAACTGTTTAAGTAACTCTACCATCCCTGACCCACCATACTGTAGAAGCTCCCCCACAAGCCCATGACTACCACCAGTCTTGTTATTCTTCAACTCTCTAACACACAATGCAATCTCCTCCAAATCTATTTCCCTATATTTCCAATAGATTTTCCACACAATCTGTTTTTGAAACCACACACTTTCTTATCCACTTCCTATTTCCAACTATCATCAAAAGCTCTATCAACACTGCAAGTGCCCAACTGCTGATAATGCCTCTTTAACACCTCTAACTTACCCTTTGTACTAGTCACTGACACCCCAGCACTATTCCTCAAAGCTGTAATCTGCCTCCTCTTACCCTTTGTCCTACCAACAAATGCACAAATTCTTTCCTATTACCTTCAAAATCTGACATTGCAAACCTCAAGCTCCTTCTGAACAACTAAATTCTTCACATCCCTATGCAGTTTACTATATTCCTCCCATAGATAATCCTGACCCTCAATAATTTTCTTGAAAGCCTCCCTTCTCTGCTCAATCTTCTGCTTAATCTCGTCATCCCACCACCTGACTGCCCTGCCACACACTACCACCTTCTCTCCTACACCTCAGCCCTTGCCACCTTTTTTACAACTTGCTCCCACTCCTCAACAACTGCACTGACTAACCCACTTTCACTAATACCCTCACTCACTTTCTCCCTGATACTCTCTGAAAATGGTTCAACCTCCGCTTTCAAGGCCTCGCTATACTTCGCTCTTACTCCCTCATCCGAAAATCTGTCTACACACCACTTCCTTATTATCCGCTTCTGGATGCTACATGTATATGTCATGCATATGTAACTGATAAAACGGAATGCAATCTGCTGTGTTGCTGATCGTGCACCTGACCTAGACGACAGACTTTTTCAGAGAGCTCATAGTATGAAGTACACATGTTCCCTTCACCTCACAGTTCTGAGATTACGTTTTGCACACGTGTTTGCTTGCATTGCGTTATGTACATATAGTGTGTGTACCTCTGTTTGCAGGTCTACTGTGGCTCCATGTTGTAATAACTTGTCCACCACCTCCACATGTCCCTCCTGAGATGCAGCCATCAGTGAACTCCACCCATCCTGACATGACACACAGAGGAGTATAGGTAATGAGTTTTGCAAAAAAACAGTTTTGATTCAGTATCCACGATAAGCCAATCTGAATCGCAGTTTCAGTTGCTTTTCTACGCCATAAGTCTGGAACGCAGTACTTTTACGAAATTCACTAAACATAAAACCAAGCCAGTGTAGCACTGAACCTTTTGGTATCGCTCTTTTGTTGTCCCGTTGCACGTGGTGGCAGAAAACGTGGTAACAGACGGACAAACCATAGATAATGATCCTAATCGTCACCAATATAGTACATATGTAAAGTAGTGGTGAGCGGAGCTATATACCATGGGCATTTTCAGTAAAAAGAAAGGCATTGGGGCTTAAGCAATGAAGCCACACATTTCTATGCTATTTTGAAAATGATGGATGCTACATGTATATGTAAGTGATAAAACGGAATGCAATCTGCTGTGTTGCTGATCGTGCACCTGACCTAGACGACAGACTTTTTCAGAGAGCTCATAGTATGAAGTACACATGTTCCCTTCACCTCACAGTTCTGAGATTACGTTTTGCACACGTGTTTGCTTGCATGCGTATGTACATATAGTGTGTGTACCTCTTTTTGCAGGTCTACTGTGGCTCCATGTTGTAATAACTTGTCCACCACCTCCACATGTCCCTCCTGAGATGCGTACATCAGTGAACTGCACCCATCCTGCCATGACACACAGAGTAGTAGGTAATGAGTTTTGCAAAAAACAGTTTTGATTCAGTATCCACGATAAGCCAATCTGAATCACAGTTTCAGTTGCTTTCTACGCCATAAGTCTGGAACCCAGTACTTTTACGAAATTCACTAAACATAAAACCAAGCCAGTGTAGTGCTGAACCTTTTGGTTTCACTCTTTTGTTGTCCCGTTGCACGTGGTGGCAGAAACCATGGTAACAGACGGACAAACCATAGATAATGATCCTAATCGTCACCAACATAGTACATATGTAAAGCAGTGGTGAGCGGAGCTATATACCATGGGCATTTTCGGGTAAAAAGAAAGGCATTGGGGCTTAAGCAATAAAGCCACATATTTCTGAAAATGATGGATGCTACATGTATATGTAAGTGATAAAACGGAATGCAATCTGCTGTGTTGCTGATCGTGCACCTGACCTAGACGACAGACTTTTTCAGAGAGCTCATAGTACGAGGTATATACACATGTTCCCTTCACTTCACTGTTCTGAGATTACGTTTTGCACACGTGTTTGCATTACGTACATATAGTGTGTGTACCTCTTCTTGCAGGTCTACTGTGGCTCCATGTTGTAATAACTTGTCAACCACCTCCACATGTCCCCCCAGAGATCCAGCCATCAGTGAACTCCACCCATTCTGACGTGACACACAGAGTAGTAGGTAATGAGTTTTGCAAAAAACAGTTTTGATTCAGTATCCACGATAAGCTAATCTGAATCGCAGTTTCAGTTGCTTTCTACGCCATAAGTCTGGAACCCAGTACTTTTACGAAATTCACTAAACATAAAATCAAGCCAGTGTAGTGCTGAACCTTTTGGTTTCACTCTTTTGTTGTCCCGTTGCACGTGATGGCAGAAACCATGGTAACAGACGGACAAACCATAGATAATGATTCTAATCGTCACCAACATAGTACATATGTAAAGCAGTGGTGAGCGGAGCTATATACCATGGGCATTTTCGGGTAAAAAGAAAGGCATTGGGGCTTAAGCAATAAAGCCACACATTTCTATGCTATTTTGAAAATGATGGATGCTACATGTATATGTAAGTGATAAAACGGAATGCAATCTGCTGTGTTGCTGATCGTGCACCTGACCTAGACGACAGACTTTTTCAGAGAGCTCATAGTATGAAGTACACATGTTCCCTTCACCTCACAGTTCTGAGATTACGTTTTGCACACGTGTTTGCTTGCATTGCGTTATGTACATATAGTGTGTGTACCTCTTTTTGCAGGTCTACTGTGGCTCCATGTTGTAATAACTTGTCCACCACCTCCACATGTCCCTCCTGAGATGCGTACATCAGTGAACTGCACCCATCCTGCCATGACACACAGAGTAGTAGGTAATGAGTTTTGCAAAAAACAGTTTTGATTCAGTATCCACGATAAGCCAATCTGAATCACAGTTTCAGTTGCTTTCTACGCCATAAGTCTGGAACCCAGTACTTTTACGAAATTCACTAAACATAAAACCAAGCCAGTGTAGCACTGAACCTTTTGGTTTCACTCTTTTGTTGTCCCGTTGCACGTGGTGGCAGAAACCATGGTAACAGACGGACAAACCATAGATAATGATCCTAATCGTCACCAACATAGTACAAATGTAAAGCAGTGGTGAGCGGAGCTATATACCATGGGCATTTTCGGGTAAAAAGAAAGGCATTGGGGCTTAAGCAATAAAGCCACATATTTCTGAAAATGATGGATGCTACATGTATATGTAAGTGATAAAACGGAATGCAATCTGCTGTGTTGCTGATCGTGCACCTGACCTAGACGACAGACTTTTTCAGAGAGCTCATAGTACGAGGTATATACACATGTTCCCTTCACTTCACTGTTCTGAGATTACGTTTTGCACACGTGTTTGCATTACGTACATATAGTGTGTGTACCTCTTCTTGCAGGTCTACTGTGGCTCCATGTAGTAATAACTTGTCAACCACCTCCACATGTCCCCCCAGAGATCCAGCCATCAGTGAACTCCACCCATTCTGACGTGACACACAGAGTAGTAGGTAATGAGTTTTGCAAAAAACAGTTTTGATTCAGTATCCACGATAAGCTAATCTGAATCGCAGTTTCAGTTGCTTTCTACGCCATAAGTCTGGAACCCAGTACTTTTACGAAATTCACTAAACATAAAATCAAGCCAGTGTAGTGCTGAACCTTTTGGTTTCACTCTTTTGTTGTCCCGTTGCACGTGATGGCAGAAACCATGGTAACAGACGGACAAACCATAGATAATGATTCTAATCGTCACCAACATAGTACATATGTAAAGCAGTGGTGAGCGGAGCTATATACCATGGGCATTTTCGGGTAAAAAGAAAGGCATTGGGGCTTAAGCAATAAAGCCACACATTTCTATGCTATTTTGAAAAATGATGGATGCTACATGTATATGTAAGTGATAAAACGGAATGCAATCTGCTGTGTTGCTGATCGTGCACCTGACCTAGACGACAGACTTTTTCAGAGAGCTCATAGTATGAAGTATGCATGTTCCCTTCACTTCACTGTTCTGAGATTATGTTTTGCACACGTGTTTGCTTGCATTGCGTATGTACATATAGTGTGTGTACCTCTTTTTGCAGGTCTACTGTGGCTCCATGTTGTAATAACTTGTCAACCACCTCCACATGTCCCTCCTGAGATGCGTACATCAGTGAACTCCACCCATCCTGCCATGACACACAGAGTAGTAGGTAATGAGTTTTGCAAAAAAACAGTTTTGATTCAGTATCCACGATAAGCCAATCTGAATCGCAGTTTCAGTTGCTTTCTACGCCATAAGTCTGGAACGCAGTACTTTTACGAAATTCACTAAACATAAAACCAAGCCAGTGTAGCACTGAACCTTTTGGTTTCACTCTTTTGTTGTCCCGTTGCACGTGGTGGCAGAAAACGTGGTAACAGACGGACAAACCATAGATAATGATCCTAATCGTCACCAATATAGTACATATGTAAAGCAGTGGTGAGCGGAGCTATATACCATGGGCTTTTTCAGGTAAAAAGAAAGGCATTGGGGCTTAAGCAATGAAGCCACACATTTCTATGCTATTTTGAAAATGATGGATGCTACATGTATATGTAAGTGATAAAACGGAATGCAATCTGCTGTGTTGCTGATCGTGCACCTGACCTAGACGACAGACTTTTTCAGAGAGCTCATAGTATGAAGTACACATGTTCCCTTCACTTCACTGTTCTGAGATTACGTCTTGCACACGTGTTTGTATTATGTACATATAGTGTGTGTACCTCTGTTTGCAGGTCTACTGTGGCTCCATGTTGTAATAACTTGTCCACCACCTCCACATGTCCAATCAGAGATGCAAACATCAGTGAACTCCTCCCATTCTGACATGACAAACAGAGTATGTGATTATCCAGAGTGTCAGTAGACACGCCATGCCTATAAAACACAGGCTCACTCCAAATAAACATTTTTGCAAGTCCTCTTCTATGTCCAATTGACCATAATGTGCCTTAGAATTGTTGCATGATAAGTACCTACAATATCCACAATTTTACAATTTGTGCCATATTTTTCTTGTATGTTACTTAGACAGACTTCTCTACACAAGCTATAGTGAGTGTACAGCA
>CASHTH010003120.1:0-25608 GCA_030341885.1 Geodia barretti
GATACAACCATTAGGACTACTCGTAATATAATCCGATCATCACGTCTTACGTCATATCTTATTTATATTTCACGGTTTAAACACCTCTGTGCGGTTATCTATTCCAAACCATGAACTCCCAGTCTACAATAAATTCCATTACAATATTTCGAAGAGGGTTCTCCTAACGATTGGCCACCTGGTAGCATAAAGTACACGTATGATAAGGCTTTGAAGTGCGCTATGTGAATAGCTATTATAAATCAATACAGGACTAGCTCAAATAATGTTTTTCACAGGGAGAATATCTATCCTCCTCTTTACAATAAGTAAGACCTAAGAAATTGAAGGTTCTTACAGTTTTCTTGCGTCGGATGCAAAATACAAACAAACCACTGCAATTCCACACAGGAGTCCAACACATCCAGATGTGATTGCGAGTCCATCAGAGAGCTTTACATATTCATCAGAGAAGATTGTGAACTTGTCACATCGTGGCTTGCAGAAGTTGTTGTCACAGTAGAAATGCTCGTGACACACAATTGTGCAGTTTGTCCCAATGATGCTGAATACTGGGAAAGAATAAAATCATTATGCACACACAGACAAGAGGGTCACTGCTGCAAACCTTCACTGCATTCAAGTCCTTCGTCATTGAGACCCGAGCAATCAGGTAGCATAAATTGCTGAGATGACAATTCCAACAACTTTTCTGCTGTTTTCCACTCCGATTGGCAGGTGGCATCTCTAACCACCCTACACTCTGCTGCTGTCGGTCGATAGTCAGTATTGTATGTGCCACAAAGGCCAAAGTAGTACAGACACAAGAGTGGGACAAGTGACTCCCTACACTCATCACTTGGATTTATGTATAAGTCAAGTGCAAACATTATACTGTCGACTATGTCTTCAACAGCCTTTTGATCCATGACAGAATTGCTGACATGCACATCGGTTGTAATACGTCCAGGGGACTCACAATCAGCATATGATTTCAGTACAGCCATACAATGACTTCCAGTATACTTGTAATAGCATTCACCACTCATGTTTCCAAAATCACGATCAGTGTTATTGAGAAAGTTTGTAAAATTTTCTTTCTGATTTTGTTCCTGGAAAACAATAAACATAGGTTTGACGCGTACCTGTGGGAAATCTGCAATTTAGGGCCCAGATTGTAATTGTCCAAAGAACAGCAAGGGTGGCCTCCCAGGCTGACTATAGAAACACTTGTAGTCCAACTTCAAACAACCCGGTGCTAGCTGTATTCTGAGCTGTGGGCTGCGGGCTGCACTGGTATATATCAATATTGGACAGGAAGTCCTTATCACAACATCTAGCGCTAGGCGTAGTCCAAATTGTCTGGCTTCAAACGTTTACCCAACAGTTCATTAGTACATTAGTGCAGTATGACACAGCAGAAATTCAGCATTGTGATTGGCTATATAGTTGGACTACAAATCAGTTAACGTCAGGCGTCTTGGCGCGTACAGGAAATCCTCCTCGGCTGTACCGCCTCGCCGCCTATACGTTAACTAATACGTAGTTTCCAAGGCAGTGTCTAAATGTTTTATTTATAGCTCTCTATGGCTTAACAATACAGATCTGCCCTGCTTGACTATTGTTTGGCGTGCGTATCGTGCGTGCGCACATCGTGACCCTTGACCTCCATGAACTTTCAGCAGCAAACAGCTACAGAGCGAAGCCTTCATCAAGATCATCACTAACTCCATTCCTAATACTTTGTATGTTTTATGTGTGCTAGTGTACCACTACTTCTTGTACCAGTCAGTTTTTGTAAAGTATAAAGTTATAAAAAACAAAAATAGACAATAAATGCGCACGCGCATATTTTGCCTCGCGCCTGCCAGCCAATGCGTCAACAGTCCGATCGGACTGTGGGGCCGCTCGTGCGCGCGCTCTACTGACTGCGCGCGAAGCCAGACTTCCTACGAATTACGGAAGTTACACTTCCTTTTGGTGACTAATTTACATTCCTAAGAGTGACTAATTGACAACGTACGTACGCATATCGCGAGAATATAACCCGGAGTAGCTAACGCGCTCGGCAATAACAGGTACAAGGAAAAATATCCCACCATGTTGGTAGGTATGGAGTCACACTTGTGGGAAACTGTTAATACGAGTGTTTGTGTGACAGCACCTGACACCTAGCCATTTAGCATTTGTTAGGTTCGCTTCACTCGCCTTTGAAGTTGGTAATTAACCTGTGTGACCATTTCACATTTGGAAGTGAACTGATTAATCCTTGTGACGCCGTGCAAGAGTCAACAATAACTGCCTATTGTCTTGTCAACCGGCCCTGTTTGTTCTCGACAGGCACACAGCGCTTCTGGGCACGCACTGACTTGAGTGGACATAGCTAGTAGCATTCATTGCATGAGAAAAAAGTCTCGTTTGACTGCTTTAGCTACCGTACCTCTGAAGAAGAGTCATAGTAAAACACAATTGGTAGTGAAGAGAGGCCCCACACAATCATAATCACCACCACCAGAATAGTGAACTCCAACCGCGTTCTCCATTGCGAGTCTAGCAAACATGTCCTCTGCCTCCTCATTTTACTTTCAGTGATGATCTTAGCTACTACTCCGGACAACTGGAATGCTTCAGTACGTTTTCCCTCCATCATAAGCCTTGTATAAACAAGTCTTCACAGTACCCTTTGGCTCTATGAATGAGACGTACAATATGCCCCACTAGGTGCAGCTATAGTCAGGAAAACAACAGTCTTTATGCTGTGTGTTTTGAAGCCCGCTAAAAGAGCACGAACTATTGACACCGAGCTTTAAACTACGAGCTACTTCAGCAACAAAGGTGCTGACACTATCTGCGATAGTCGGGTTTAGATTCACGAAAGGATCTGCAGCAAAAGTCAACACAAACTGATGCAGGTAGATAGCTACTAACGCAACTAAGTCTATGCTCACACCAATGCAGGCGGAGTTAATTATATCACTCTCTGAAACCCAACCGCATTCTTCCTTCGGGTATTATAGCCCTTCCACAAAACCAGATACTTACTCCCCTTACCGTGACTGTGAGCACTCTACACGTAAATACATTCCAGCGTGTTGCATTACACAAAGTACAAGAGGTGTGGCTTACCTTTCTCTCCGCGATTATTCGCTCCATATCATCTCCGTGCAGGAATACAGGTGCTTCCTACTCCTGGCTGTATATGCCATCGATACTACGGGCCGCTAGACACGTGTAGTAGCCCTTCGGCTTTGGTGTTTTCCGCGTGAAGTAAGCCATGATATGCTATGTATATACTTTTTCAGACGCCACTCGTAGTTCAGCAAATTCTCTTGCTGCTGTCTCTAGGCTCAACATTAGTTAGCGCTAAAACGAAACGCGACGTTATGGTAACGATGTTTTAATGTAGCAAACAACATGAAAACAAATCACGTAAACAAAAGCAACATGATGTCCGCTAAACCCCTCAAATTGCTGGTATATAATTTGGGGGTGGGTGGTGGTGGTACTGCCGTGTACACAGGCATTTAAAAAGCCAATGCATGTGACCATGGACAAAAGCCTCTCAATCCTAGCACTCGTCTTTCTCTCTTCCCCCATGCAAACACACACACACACCATTTTTACCCTTGTGAGTATCACTGGAGTAAAATACATCACCAAGGACCCTAGAGTAACAAGCCCACTTCCCCCTTAGGAAGTTCCATACCTATGACATCACAACTCCCTATAAATACCCCACTGTGCAGTAGTAGAACCATAGGATTGCAAGTCCCCCTGAGAGCCTAAGGTATGTGATTGTACAGTACTGTAAACTGTAGAGAAGTAGCAGCAAAACACCTTTCATAAGAAATGTTCAAGAAATGCATCAGCAGAAGTATGCTGCTGTGTACACTGGTTGCATGACTTCTGTTTTGCAAACAATAGTGTGTAGTCAATGCAAGAATGAGTGTTTTTCCTGTCCTAAAATGACCTGTTACAAGAATGGGTGAAGTAGGGAACAATGTAATAAGAGACATGTACTGGTCTTCTGAATATCTTTCTGTAAATTCAAAACCTCTCTGCAAAATCGTTAACTTGATGGAATTAGACGTTAAATCACCACATCACTCAGGCAGTTGACAACGTTTTTAAGATTTATAAGGTTAAAATGGACAGTAATTTCCCTCTCAAATCACTGTGGCAAGATACAAAACTCTCCACCAACTCATACACTTGTGAACTTCGACCTGGTAGGCGGGCGGCATGGCGGTTGCAAAGCCACCCACGCATCCTCAGAAGTTGTCAGTCGGCACTTGGATGTAGCAGTAGGAGCTTTGATGTTGATTTCATCTACCCTTTCAAAAAGTCCAGATTGAGTGAGACAGGTCATAAATATCTCAGCAGGCTGATAGCTATATAGGCAGGCACAGAGGTTTTGCGAAGTTTGTTCTGCAAAGTGCCTGCCGGGAGAGAGATCACATTAGCGGCCATGCACGGCATGACAGCGGGTGTGCAGATGCCTCTAAACATCCCTCTCAGCAGTTTATCCAAGCTGTTGCATCCAGTAATGATGGGAGCTGGCAGAAGCTATGGGATAGGTTGTCTTCGGCACAATCTGCATTCAAGCTTCTCTCTCTCCACGCCCACTCAGACCGTACATGCCATACTCCTAACTGTTCTTTCTACACTTGTTCCGAGTCTACCTGTGGTCACTTTCTGTCCACCCACACTAGTCTTGATAATAATAATAATACTCAGGTGGCTGCCATAGCACTAGGGCCATAGACCACACACCCAGAGCAATGGGCGGAACCGTTTGATAATTATTTTATTCATGTCTATTACGTTTCTGCTTCACTATTTTCTTATGGTCATGGTGTTCATAGTTGTTTTAATTAAATCTCTATGAAATCACTAATTCGTCTTTCACGTTCATCTCATTGCCTTCTCTCACTCATCCTGTAAAACCAGGGGATATTTTTGATATCATTTGATGTGTCGATTTGGGCAGAATAACGCGTGCGCGCAGGAGAGCCGGACGACACCACAACCGTAATCTGAGAGAAAGACCTAAGCAAACGTACTAACTATATAGAGAAATGGAACACATTGTCTGGTGAGCGAGCGCGAGCATTCGCGCGTATCGAACATTGCGCGCGGTAATGTGGGTATTACGGACGGTCACGGTGGCGTTGACTCGTTCCACCCACACGTTTCATCTTTCGGACGGGGGCACGTGAGGGTTTGGGCACGAGAGACAAACGGTGGCGGTGCAATATTTCCCGCGTTGAAGGGCGTAGGTACTTATGCGTCGTATCGCTGTATCGCCGGATAGAAAGATGGAAAATCCGCCCGTTGACTAGCTTTGCTCACCAATTACTGCTTCGTATACTTTTCTCGAGTGTATGAAGCAGTAATTGGCGAAAAGTGTGCACTAGGACAATCCGTGGATCCTTCATGTTAGCTGCCACCCGGATAAGCCATAGCGACTTAGCTACGCTTCACTGGTACCACAGGCTATTCCACCTTGCCAGCTCCCTGTGAATCTCAACCAAAAAAAAAGAGGCAATGTTGAAGCCATTCTTAAGTGAGATGAATTAATTTCATAGGAGGAAAAGCTCAGGGAGGTAGACGCATCAGGAGGTAGCGAAGTCACAGAACAATAAATTGGAGTCTTGCAGGCGTTGCGGCCTGCAAACGCAAGTAGAAGTAGAAAAATCCGGCGCTAACTATCACAACATAACATACGAGAAAGTATAGTCTGTATTGCTGAATCCTCGAAGTCGGGGCAGCTTCTGGGGTGCAGACATCGCCTAGGCATATACGTAGTAGACTAGGATGTACGTCGTCATGTATCTACGGAAGCCGAGAGGGGCCATTCAATACTTCCGTTTTACACGAACGTATCGATCTCGTGATCGCTTCCGCTGTAAGTTTTATCGCGTCGAAATGTGCACTGCAGCAGTTGTGTGTGAAACCGATTAGTTGCCAGCTGTTCATCCTCATTTCGCATTGCAGGTGAGCCAATTTAGTTTTGCCCCGTGCCACAAACCTTAACAACGTCTTATATCATGGTTCACGAGGATATGAAGCCGACTCTGCCGCAGCGGTGTAATACTTGCGCACAATGGATGCAGAGACGCCCGCTTATGCAAACAGCAAATGAACGTCCTTCTATGCTCAAGATTAGCTATTTGACTACTGTATTGTGGCCAAACGATAACAGAGTTTCCTATAATTGTGTTTTGACCAGTAGCTACTGTATATTGAAACAATTTCATGTTGTCAGAAGTGCAGACCGTGAATGGGCAAGCACTATAATTATAATCCTACTAAGGCAGTATTATTGTAATAGTTGAGAAATAGTGCTGTTGTCCTCATCCTTTATCATCCAGGATTTTAGCCTAACAGTGACACTGAAGCAAAGAGCAATGTTCAAAACCCCACTTTTCATCATTTCCCTCCTGCTCTCACCAGCACTGCTTGTCACAAAAAACACAGAAACTCTGTTGAGAATAGATGCCAGCGCAGCACCTGACTCTAACACTAGTCTCCAGCAGTCTGGGGACCAGGGAACTGGTCTCAGACACTATCATCTAGCTTTCAGGAGGTGTTCACTACCTCAAGGAAGTCTCCTCCAGAATCTTGTGATTATCACGATTATCAGCATTAAAATTGTAAATGCACACTAAGTAATGCAACCTCTTTACCACTTAATGCACACTGCTAAAAACAATGCATTTCAAAGGGAAACCCAACTGCATTGCAAACCTGGATGACTGTGCGATCATTGACTCTCCTCGAGCACAGATAACGGGATTGCAGCAGATTAGCTACCTTCACCACATTCCAGTCCTTCATCACTGAGACCCGAGCAATCAGGTAACATAAATTGCTGGCCGGACATTTCCTGCAAACCCTGTCCTCTCTTCCATTCTGATTGGCAGGTGGAATCTTAACCTCCCTACACTCTGCTGCTGTCGGTCGATAGTCAGTATTGTATGTGCCACCATGGCCAAAGTGGTACAGACACAAGAGTGGAACTAGTGCTTCCCTACACTCATCACTTGGATTTATGTAGAAGTCAAGTGCAAATAAATAAGTGTCCACTAAGTCTTCGACACCTTTTTGATCCATGACGGCATTGCTGACATAAGCATCAGCTGTTGTACGTGCAGTGGACCCACAATCAGCATAATTTATTATATTCAGACAATGACTTCCAGTATACTTGTTAAGGCATTCACCACTCATGTTTCCAAAATCACAATCAGTCTCATTGAAAGAGTTTGTAAATTTTTCTCTCAAGTTTTGTTCCTGAAAATGGTTAGATGCGGAGATGCAGAATTTACCAAGTAAACTAGCCAGTGAGCAAAGGGGCCTGACTGTCAGGATCCTCAGCTCAAGGCTAGCTCCAAGAGAGAGGCTACTATAAGAGGTCCCTGCACATCCTCGGTCCGCACAAATAGAAACTCTTTCAATTTGAAACAGAGTTGGTCTGTTGACTTCGTGAGAGCTATAACGAGTGTTCTGTTAACCCTGCTTGTTAGCTTATGTCTGAATAGAATGTTGACTTGCATGGACTAACACCTTCACTTTGCTAATCTTTGAAGAATAGTCACAATTGGTAGTGAAAAGAGACCCCCACACAATCACAATTACCACTACCAGAATAGTGAACTCCAACTGCATTCTCCATTGCAAGTCTAGCAAATATCTACTCTACCTCCTCGTCTTACTTTGTGGTGAACAGGCTCCTACTTATTCAGACAACTGGAATCACCCCTCCATCTCTAGTTCTGTGAACTTCGCAAACTCTTTGGCTCTACGTAGCTAATGCTTCAGCTAATGCTTCAGCTAATGCTTCACCAAATGGTAATTAGACTCCTCCTCCAGGGACAGCAATACCGACAAACAATTGTCATATACAAGCACTACTGTGCTTATTCTGTATCAAAACAGTGTTTTTGAACATTGCTGGCATTTATATTGACATGACGTTGATGGTATAGTGGGGTGGGGGTTGTTATTAGAAAACACGGCAAGGGAAAAATATTTCCCATGGAGATTTCAGGAAATACTGTACTTTCATACGTCTGTTGCTTAGTGGAGAGGTGTATTTACGTACCCTCTCGATGTAGCTAGCTACAATGTTTGCCACTAAAATTCTCTAGGTTGGAGCTATATCGTAGTAAGATGCAACACGAAAAAACCCTCTTTAATGGAGTGCCTCTTATGAGACCAGCTCCCCATCTTTAGTCTAGTCCTTTATTGCTTCTTCCTTATTCAGATGATTCTTTTGTCATGCGATAGCCACATGGGATCATTGTATCAATATCAGTACAGATAACGAATGAAAAGCACTAAAGTGCAAACCCTCGGTGAACTGCGCATGCGCAGTACCGCTAATTGATGGGCTGGGCTATTTGTAGTAATGCATTTACTCGCGGAGTAGCTCGCGAAGAGTCTGACACGGGCTACCTACAGTAGTAGATAGCATGCGGGAGTCAAATAAACGCCCTTCGTTGTGCCTTCTTGTGCCTCCAAGGTACACAGAGCAAGCGGACCCGGTCGAGGTAAGCCTGTGCTAATTTGCATATTGGCTTGTTCACTTGGTTTTCATGCCATAACTTCTGAACGCGGCACTTTTACAAAATTCGGCATTTTAAAAATGAAGCGGGTGTAGCGCTGAACCCGTTGATGTCGCTATTTTCCCTGTTTGTCGCACGTGGTGGCAGAAAACGTGGACGGACGGACAGACAGACGGACAGACGGACACAGACGGACAGAACAAGTACTGTAACCCTCGCTGCGCATGCGCGCCGAGGGTTAATAACCTTATGTGGATAGTATGACTAAGACATGGCAGTAGCATCTTAGTTTCCGATGTTGTGCAAACGTTCGGCAGTAATAGATAAGCACCATGTATACACCTTGTCTTCAAAGATAATGTTTTTTCCAGGTTTCAAAACATAATTCTCATGATGCAGCACTTGGGGATAGGAGGTGCTTGAACCAGCACACTTCACGGGAGAGAGTGCAGGGGCAAAGATTCAATAGCATTCGTAGTGATTGTGTATAACACGCGCCCCTTCTAGCCATGATATATAAAACACTGGGAAGAGGGTAAACTGATAATGACAATGCATAAATTAACTCATGTGCCCTGTTGCAAATGATAATAGGTCGGGAACTGGAGGAAAAAAGAACTACGTACACTACGCACACCAGGCAAAATGCGTTCATGTAGCTACATAGTAACACCCCAATTATGAGCTTTCGGTGCAGCAATTGTACCGCTCTAGCACGACCTATTTACCTGCAAGTAAGAATATCCTTTTTTAATGAAATGAAGGGGTGTTTGTATGCCGCGTCTTGAATAAGAATAATACTCAGGTGGCTGCCATAGCACTAGGGCCATAGACCACGCACCCAGAGCAATGGGCGGAACCGTTAACACACGAACATACACCATATGAACATGAGGTGTCTGTCTCACCTCCCAGACACCTCAACTCACCCCTTCCACCAGCGACACCCTGCAGCTCCCCAGACGCAATCTGAGACTGGGTTTGTTGTACGCGGGGACTATCGCCGTATAACCTAACCTTTCTTAGCTCCCAAACATCCAAAATAAAATCTTTAACAAGGCCAAGCAAAGAACCAAAATTATCCTCCCACAGTTCACTACCCAATATAAAGGATGCTTTCCTGAAACTATCAAGCGACTGGAAATGCTCAAACCCATCATCCCCAAGCTTCTCCTGCAGGGCAACTAAGAAATTGCTCCTAAGACTACTATATGCTGGACACTCCCACAACACATGACTCACACTTTCACACTCATCATCACACAACAGGCACTCTTTCACCCCCTCCCTCCCCCTATGCCTGCCCAGTTCCTCATTTAGCCCATGTGTGCCTGACCTGAACTTAAACATTAATATAGACCCAGCATCACGTTTCCAATGCAAGTACTTTTTGAACTCTACCACCTTGTTAAATGTCTTATACAATAACAGCTTTACTTTGCTATTTAGCCCCTCTTCAAACTTTCTAATCTCCCTCTCATTGCCGTGTCTTGAAAAAGAAAAGGAACAAGAAGATGCCTACACCGAGACAGAAGGTCATTCGTAATAATATTCCTTGCATCTTTTTGTTACTAGTTGCTGGTCTTAAATGCATGAGCATAATAATCGATATCTATGTGGTTATAAATGCCTTTCTGTCTCAGTATAGGTCTCTTCTTGTTCCTCTCATTTGACACCAATTCATCATTAGTAGAGCAGTGGTCATAACTGTTTCTGTGTTACTTCGTGTAATTACAATTATGTTGCAGTATAATGTGTAATCAAGCATGCGTACTGTCGAACATTCTCGTCATGCAAAAAGACCTTTGTGACTAGGAGGATCCGTAACTTCAAGTTAACTCTAATACACTAGTCAAAAAACTTTGACAAAATATATTCAAACGTTTCGGTGACTATGCAGTCACCATCATCAGTGAACAGTACAAACCAGAAAAATTCAGCAGTATAATTATTATAAAGGCAAATGTATAGCAACCTTGGAATGTGTGAACAGGGAGATCGAGGGATAATTTACTGTGGAGATCGAGAATGACGGTTGCCTCCCCTTCTTGGACATCAAAATTGAACGTTCTCCGGTTGGCTCTTTATCTACTTCCGTGTTCAGGAAATCAACACACACTGACCAGTACCTCAATTTTGCCTCCCACCACCCTTTATCCCACAAGAGGGCTGTTGTCAGTACCCTTACCTCTAGAGCAGCAACTCATTCCTCCTCTGATCACTACAAAACCCAGGAACTACATCACGTTCATTCTGCCCTTCACAAGAATGGATACCCGAAAGGGTTTATTTCATCTTCTCAACGGCCACCGACTTGCACTGCTGAGCCCACCCCTGAATGGAGAGCTGTTTCTGTGTTGCCATATGTCAAGGGTGTATCGGAATCAATAAGACGCATCCTGGCTCCCTTACGTGTGAGAGTGTGTTTTCGACCGTGCCATACCCTGAGGTCCTTACTCTCGAAACCCAAGGACCAGATGCCAGCTCAGCAGACATCAGGAGTGGTGTACAAAATCCCCTGTGCGCACTGTCCATGTGTTTACATTGGTCAAACTGGTCGTAGACTCTGTCAACGCGTAACTGAACATAAGAGAGCTGTAAAACAAGCAGATTTCAATTCTTCGGCTCTGTCTGAACATGTCTGGTCGGCCGGTCACCCTGTTGACTGGGAAAATGTGTCTGTCCTGTCTAACTGCCCTGACTATCACTACAGACTAGTATGTGAGTCATTCCTGATTAGATCTACTGCACATACATTGAACAGGGACACAGGATCTTTGCCTCCGGAGTATGATAACCTTGTTTAGTTGTCTGGGTCGTTGCGTTTGCCTTCACCACTTATGTATATCTCCCTGTTCACACATTCCAAGGTTGCTATACATTTGCCTTTATATACTGCTGATTTTTTCTGGTTTGTACTGTTCACTGATGATGGTGACTGCATAGTCACCGAAACGTTTGAATATATTTTTTCAAAGTTTTTTGACTAGTGTATTAGAGTTAACTTGAAGTTATTCTCGTCATGTACACGCGGACCTGTCAACAAATGAAGTGAAGTAGCAAGGCAAACGCAAACAAATCAACTACACCCAGGACATCTCTTATTTTTTAAGAGCTGCCCTAGCCCTCATGCACGTGTAACTCTTGATCATTGTATCAGTGTGCACGGTCCAGGTCTGTGTCACAATCAGAGCGTCGGTAGACGCTCTATATATAGGGATGACACGAATGAAATCTCACGTGATCCGCGTACAAAACGTCAGCGACAATGACTCACCATGGCTTCAAAATCACTAGCAATAGTCTAGAGGCCAATACCTAGCTATACATATGCCCCAAGACTTCCTACGTGCCCTCAGTTCCCCACGAGAGAATTCGCACATACGCGATTTCGAGATTTTCGTGTCATCATAATCATCATAATAATTATTATTCTTCTTCTTCAGACCCGCTAGCTCCTTACCGGAAGCAGTTGAAGCGTTGATTTGATTTTTTCACAGAACGTCTCCAAATTTGCCGGAGGTGTGCACGCATATCAAGCGATCGCTTGTTTCTTGCCGCAAGTCACTACGGTAGATCGTTGAGCTATTCCACGGTAGTCACTGGACAACGCCATTTGCTGCTAACTCAGCATCAGTGAGCCGCATGCGCCGAGGAGGGCGTTTCCCCAATGCGGTGCGCGCGCATTACTATAGTCTCGTGCGTGAACCAGACTAAGCCAGGAGGATGCCTGCAGAGGAACTCTTATCCTCCAGTGCCTTCTGTAAGTCAGTATACACATTTTTAACTGGCTAGCTTACGTTTTGCTATTGATTTGTACGAGGAGCAACTTGGCAGTGTGCGCCGTGTTACGCGGGCCTTGCCCAGCGCCTTCATTGTTTGTCCCCCGGGTTATAGCTATCATTGTAGTCTGATTACTGAAGCCTGCCTACGAAACCACCCCGCCATATGTGCCACAACCTAATTGCATCGTTGTTGGAGACACTACGCATACACCCTGCTTCAGGTACATTAGCTTCTGCTTTCAACAGTTATCTCTACAACACCCATGAACATCAGAGTGACTGAAAATGCAGAAGGCATGAAAAATAGTGGAAACAAGTGGAAAAATCATTTCTTCAAAATGAAGGGGGATATAGGGATGCACCAAAAAGGAAGAAACAAGGGGTCATTACACAGCAAAGATGCACCAAGCTACATGACACCATCCCTATATCTTCGTGCTATACATAGTTCACAAGTAAAGTTTACTATGAGACAAAGATATAGGGATGGTGTCATGTAGCTTGGTGCATCTTTGCTGTGTAATGACCCCTTGTTTCTTCCTTTTTGGTGCATCCCTATATCCCCCTTCATTTTGAAGAAATGATTTTTCCACTTGTATAAAAAGCATTGTAGAGTCAGTCAGTGTCAGTGACCATCATTACGTCAGTTGCTTGAACGTGTCGGGAATGCAGTGCTCTGCTGTGAGCAGCGAGATTTTGCGCCTTCTCAAGGAATGTAAAGGAGTTGTAAACTTGGCATATGCATGCCTATTGTTTGGGTGTCTTTTACTTGCAAGACTGACATAGTAAACATAATTCTTAACAACAAAGACAACTTTTAAAAAGACTTTTGAATCAGTGTTCCAATAATTACTGTTAAGTTATGATGATACAGAGGTAGAAGCAGTGTTGCTGTGAAACAGAGTCAGTCTATAATTTTTACAAAAATTGAACAGAAAGTAAACACTCCTGAGTTTTATAGCGAAGTACAAGTTAATGACGGGAAGGAGAAGAAGGACAATAAAGAAAAAAGTGCCCAATAGTTGATAAATCTTTGCATCTAGAGAGCAGGACTGATCGACACCAGATCGTTGACACTGGAAATAACTACCTAGGGCCCTGATATTTTGATCAATATCTTTAATACTGAGGGAGAATGTTGAAAGTTGAACTACTCCAAAGAAAAGGTAGTACAGAAAAACCACTAAAATTTTTCGCTCTGCTGGACTTAACAGCACTTTGTTTGTTGACCTGCGAAGATATGACTGCGCATGTGCTGCAAAGGATAAGGAAAGAATGCAGTAGAGAACGCCATTTAAACCTTCAGCTCTTAGCTATATAAAACTTCAGCATGCACGCAGAGTGAGGGTGAGCTAATTGCTACTTGTGTCTGTCATGGGACTTACATCGCAAGATTCTCAACAGTTATAATTGTGGGCGTCCGAGACGGACTGGGTCGCAGAGGTAACATGCGAGGGAGCATAAAAATTTATTACATCGATTATATTATGCTCAAGTTTTATTTTGTGTGGGTACAGAGGGTTTTACACTAAGTGGATTTGATGCACAACTTCTACTTTGAGCTTCTTAGCTACCTGTCTTATTCTCCAGAGTATCAAAAGCAACAAGGTTGTTCCAATTGAGAGTATGACTGTAGTTGGAGCTATAACAGTGTAGAAGATTGCATCAACATCCCTTCCAAGGCAACCGGTAGGAGGAAATCTGGTGATCACGAATCCTCCATTGAGGGCAATGGCAAGAGGAGCGTAGACAGGGAGTATAATGGCTGCAACCAAGCATGCGATGTGAACATATCTGGTTTTATTAGTCTGGTCATAATATCTGGAGTGAAATGGAAACTGCACTTTCCAGAATATTGCACAGATGTTGAATATCCACCACAGAGCGAGATGAATGATGGCATATGTCTCTATTATGCCTGCAATACAATGTCACACAACAACTTATACCTCATTATTCCAGAACAAATTAAGGCCACAATCGTTTGCAAAGCGAGTGTTTTTCAGAAATGAGGTCCACATTACGTTACGTGCAGTGGTTGTCAGATGACGAGGTAGGCTCACTTTACTCACCAATGCCAACTAGATTCTTGTGCCCTGGCTATATATCAACATATCTTTTGCTTTTATTTATAGTTCGTATTAGCTACTGTCATTTAATGCAGCGTTTTGATCAAGCTATCATACATGAACAACTTTTAAACTTACCATTAATTTTACAGAAATCTGTTGACGATTGTAGACTCTCTATTAGGTCAGGAGAACCACAGAACAGCGTTGGCCGATCCATAAACGAAACCAGAACGATTAATTCTAGAAACAAAGTATATATGTACATAGATATACATGTGTCAAAGCACAAGTTCTGCTTAATGAGGTTATGGTAGGACAGTTTCTATGATGAACTTACCCACAATTAGAATGGAGATTGTCATGTAGAAGACCAGAATTGTTGGAAATATCATTCTAAAGTTAGCAAAAAAGTCATTAAAAGTATATATTCTGCTATTAATTACATTTACCTACGAAAAATAAGATAGTTTAAGTATATTGCTGGTGTCATTAGGATTTGAACATATTATACATACCACAACATTTACATTAGTAGTACACACAAAGTGCAGTGCTTGACTTATAGTGCTCTGTGACATACTAAAAAAAGACACCATGTGCAAGCCTACCCACACTCTCGTGATATCTAGTCCCGCATAGCAAAAAAGAATAACCTGACAATCACTGCTACAGTACCGCTTAATTATCGTATGAATCGAAAAAGAATATCCTAGCAATCACGCTTCAAAGCACCGCTTAGGAAGGGACATATTTTGGCTTGGGAGTCGACAATATCAAAGTGTTACTTCATATCGTGTGATGTGGTTTACAAAACCTGGTACTCAGCATAGCAAGGCTTTTCTTTTAAGCTGCAAATGCATGATCCTGTGGTTTTTGCATATATGCCTCAAATACAGCTAAATCTGTTCGCGTTTCACCTTGCCGCCGAATGCACTAGTCACACTGCTTAACCAAGGTTGCGTCATAATTTTGAAATATCGCGAATTTTGTGGCGTTGTATGTACCCGCGTGCGTTCCACGAGTGGTTCGCCGTGAGTTTTTCTAGTAACGACGGTTTAGTTCAAACTACAAACCTCTCATTCTGCCTTTTCCTTGTCTGGTCTCCCGCAGTAGCGGCGGGGAGAGAGGGTTTCTGCTCGCGCTCCGCTCCGCGCGTACTTAAGCGCGCAGAAACATGGACCCCGCTGATTGCCATTTTCGGTGGTCAAAGAAGCGCGTACTTTGCTTATGTGACATACCGCTATGTACGTAAGTGGGCGTTGGACGCGCTCGCAAAAGCCAGATAAATGAACCTATGCTCACTACCACGCACGCTGCTGCGCTTTGCATTCGAAATCGGTCGCTTTTTAGCTAATTACGGCAGATTTCCTACCTGCAATGTGAACGCGAATGGACTTTATTTTTTAACCAGTAAAGCACTACAGCCACTAGCCGTCAAAGATGGTTTTTCAACAGGGAGAATATCTATCTCTGTTAGAAGTAAGACTCAAGAATTACGGTTCTACAGTTTCCTGCTGGGATGCAAAATAACAATAACAACGCAATTCCACACAGCATTCCCACACAAATCTCCTGATTGTGGATCATAGTCCTCAGAGACTTTACTATTCATCATAATAGAATTGTGAACCTGTCCACATCACTCGTGGGCTTTGCAGATTGTTGTCACAGTAATACTCGTGAACAACACAATTGTTGCAGTTTGTTTCTCAATGTGGTGAAGACTTGAGAAAGAAAAAAAAAATCATCAATGCACACACAGACAAGATGTCCTGCTGCAACCTTCATCGGTCATTCAGTCCTTTCATCATTGAGAAGACCCGAGCAATCAGGTAGCATATGCTGACTGACGATTCCAACACATTTTTTCTGCCTTTTTTTTTTTTTTTTTTTTTTTTGTTTTTGTTTTTTTTTTTTTTTTGTTTTTTTTTTTTTGCGTTTTCCACTCTGGGAATTTGGCAAGTGGCATCTCTACCCTCCCTACCTCTGTCTGCTGTTGGTCGAGTAGTTCAGTATTGTATTTGCCACACAGCCCACAGTAGTACAGACACAGGAGTGGAACCAGTGCTCCCTACACTCATCACTTGGATATATGTATAAGTAAGTGCAAACATTATTTGGTCACTATGTTTTTCAATGCCTTTGATCCATTACAGCAATTGCTTGACCATGCCCTCGGTTTGTAATGCCCGTCCAGCAGACTCACCATCAGCATATGTTTTGAAGTACAGTCATACAATGACTCCAGTATACTTGTGATAGCATTCACCAGTCATGTTTCCAAAATTACGATCATGCATTTGAAGTTTTGAAAACTTTCCCCTCTCTCATTCGGTTCCTGGAAAACAAATAAACATAGGTTTGACGCGTACCTGTGGAAATCTTCGATATAGTAGGGCCCAGATTGTAGTGTCCTAAACACAGCAGGGTGACCTCCCAGGCTGATATGAAACACGTAGTTTCCAAGCATGTCTAAATATTTTAGTTTGTGTCTATCTATTGCTGAACCTGCAGGTCTGCTCCTGCTTGACCATGGTTTTCCGCTTCGCACTCTTGAAGTGCGTGGTTGAATCAATCCGTGATGCGTGCTGCGACTGCATATTGGGTGACGAGGCACATCACATTAAACAAGAAAAGATTGAGACAACGAGAAAAAATACAGACATGCATATACCAAGTAACAATACCCTGCACACGAAGCACAAACTTTGGTAGACCGTAGAAGGTATTGGTTTTTACACAGCCGAAACAATTTCATTCACACCTAAGTTTTTATTTCTCACAAATTTGCTTATGGCTAGTGAGTGGATCACTACCAACCATCCCGGATTTCCGGGATATACCGGAAATGGGTTGCATCGTATCCGGAAAATTTTAAGAAATCCGTGAAGTGCTTCGCTCCGCGCACGTCCGCGTCCGTGCGCCGTGTTGGCCTGTGCCGTCGCGCGTATTCTTCTTCTTCTTCTTCTCTTTGTAACCTCACTGAGGAGAGTAGCCCTAGGTGCGGGCGAAGATGAAGTGGAATCAGGGTAGAAGACGAGTGCGAGCGATAGACATATGGTGGAGAAATTCAATGCACGCGTGCTGCACGGGGGTGTCGTCCACCACTCGGTGCCGAGTGATGAGCGAGACGAAACGGTCGGGTCCGAGGCACGAACGGACGCAAGAGGGTGGGGCAGGTCAAATTCGCGCCACGTGCAAGGGTTAGGGCAGGGCAGTTCGCTATGAGGTGGGAGGCGTCCTCAGTTGCTGTAGTTGCAAGGGGACAGAAGTCTGTAGAGGAGGGGATTGTCTGGAAGCGACAGACGTCAGATGCTAGCCCGAGCAATTTAGCAGTAATTTCATCCTGGAGATGTTTTTTCTAGACAGCATGGGGAAGCCTAGGGTGACCTGCCAGTGAGGATAACGTTTCCCGAGACGAGAAGGAAGAAAACTGGAGAGAGGAGATGGACACATTCATCAGCGTAGACAGAAAAGTCAGAGATGGTGGTAATCCGCTGGATCTGGCCCTTCCACTGAGCTCTGGAGACTTGGCTGCTTAGGATGCTGGGGATGGATGGCAGTATCGTGCGTGTGCACATCGTGACCCTTGACCTCCATGAACTTTCAGCAGCAAGACAGTACAGAGTGAAGCCTTCAACAAGATCATCACTAACTCTTTTCCTAATACTTTGTATGTTTGTATGTGTGCTAGTGTACCTTCACTTCTTGTAGCTACCAGTCAGTTTTTGTAAAGTATTACAATCAAGGAAAATATATCATAAACAAGGAAAATAGATCATAAACAAGGAAAATAAATAACAGGCCCAATGAAAAATATCCCTGCTTATACCACGGTTGCGACATATCCACCGGTGAATATACAGGATATCCTGTGTTAATCATATCAGAATATCCGGTATAATATACAGGAAGTTATATCCGAAGCACGTTGAGTACTGTCCTAGAACTTCTCTACGACTTTCTCCTTGAACGGCCTTGTGGTGAACTGCTCGGAGTACAGAAGGTTAGCTTCGGTCTTTTCTAAGAAGAAGTAGCCAATTTAGCATGCACGAGCATCAGCGGGTAGATTACATGGTAAACCACTCGTTTCCAGGCTTATTTTCTGCCTACAATTTTTCTGGACCGCTAAATGAGGCACACTGTCCCGAATTAGCATTCAGTCTTTACACAGTAAGTTTACTCACTGCTTGACTCGGCAGAGAAGGACGACTGACCGCGGTAGTTTCTAGGCGGTTCAGAAGGCCACTCCAAGTTGTATACCGGTTTCTAGCCCGCCGCCCGCGCGCACCCCATTTCAAGAGAACGCGTCATTATTAACTACGCGCGCTGTATAATATGTACTATAATAATGGCTTTGCACTTGTCTCGTTTTGACAGTCTTCCAACTATGAATTTTTGTGGTCATATTACTAGGTGGGCTAATGACATAATGAGTAAACCCGCCCGCCCGCATCTTGACTTGAAAAGGCCCTGACCAGAAACCGGAATACAACTTGGAGTGGCCTAGCTAACCTTCTCACCTGCGTACTTTTCGCTATGGACGCCTGCAGTGGTGCAATCGTCAAAGAGAACGAGCGTTCGGTCCGATCAACCTGGCAGCTAAAATGGCGGCGGGTCCACAGCCGTGCCCAAATAATATGGTCCGAAAATGATGACGCAATCCGTTACCATGGTATAAATGACCTATACCACCTACTGCAGGTGTTTCTGCAAAACCCTTAGGAATGTGCGATAATCCCTCGGGCTGCTCCCTCGGGATTATCAACACATTCCTTCGGGTATTTGCTGCGATAACACCCTAGTAGGGGTGGTATAAGTACTACATGTTGGTATGTATGGAGTCACACTTGTGGGAAACTGTTAATAAGGTAAGTGTTGGTATTATGAGTCGGGGGGGGGTAGGTATTTTGGGTAAATATTCCAAAAAGCTGGCAAACACTGTGTAACTGCTTCCCACCGTCTGCTTCCCACACGTGCTGCGGGTTACTTTTGCGACAAAATAGCCAAAAGTCAAGAGGTCACAATGATTGCACCACTGACTCAAAGGCTTTAATTTGGGGGAGGTTTTAAATAAATGTTTTGGTCAAATTATGATTAATTTGTGGTTTTTTGCTTTTTTGTATATCTAAGTAATTATTGTGAAACACCACTGGGCAACTGTTTGCTTCATCAAAAATACATTTTAAGTCGACTCATAATACCATCACTGACTCATAATTGCTGCTTTTAGAGGGTTATAAAACAAATATTTTGCATTACCTACTGTGAATATATTCTGAAACCGATTTGATTTTTAGAATCGCCATGTCCTGATAGTCATGTAACATAAATTTCACTTTAATTCACCGGTATTTGTAGGAAAAATTGAGAAGAAAGTTTAGGTGGCTCAAAATACCAACATTTACCTTATGGAGTGTTTGTGTGACAGCACCTGACACCTAGCCATTTCGATTTGGCATTGGTTAGGTTTGCTTCACTCGCCTTTGAAGTTGGTAATTAACCTGTGTAACCGTTTCACTTGCCATTCTATTTTGAAGTGAACTGATTAATCCGTGTGACGTGGTGCAATAACTGCCTATTGTCTTGTCAAACGGCCCTGTTTGTTCTCGACAGGCAAACAGCGCTTCTGGGCATGCACCGACTTGAGTGGACATAGTAGCATTCATTGCATGAGAAAAACATCTCGTTTGACTGCTATAGCTACCATACCTTTGAAGAAGAGTCATAGTAAAACACAATTGGTAGTGAAAAGAGACCCCACACAATCACAATCATCACCAGCAGAATAGTGAACTCCAACCGCATTCTCCATTGCGAGTCTAGCAAACATGTCCTCTGCCTCCTCGTTTTACTTTGTGATGATCTTACAACTTCCGACAACTGGAATGCTTCAGTATGTTTTCCCTCCATAAAACAAGTCTTCACAGTACCCTTGGGCTCTATGAATGAGACTGCGTACAATGCCCCACTAGGCGCAGCTATAGTCGAGAAAACAACAGTCATAAACAAACACTACTTCGTGATCATTCTGTACTTATGACATTTTCACTATACATTCCAGTGCTAGTTAACCGTAGGCGCGCATGCGCAGCGAGGGTAACGGTAGTTGGTTTGTCTGAGTGTCGATGCTTATTCTGTCACTACAGGCTACGAGGCGGCCTATTAGCAATACCAGCGGCTTCAGAACTACGCGAGCTAGAAAAAAAGGGCGGTTTTCTTGAAACGACTGCGTTCGAGAGATATGCCGTGAAAACAATCGAAAAAGCCAATATGCAAAATCGCATATCCGCTCGCTCTGTGTACCTTGGGGGCTCAGGAAGTCACAACGAATGGCACGTATCGACTCCCGCATGCAATCTAGTACTGTAGCTAGCCCGTGTCAGACTCTCCGCGAGCTACTAGCGGGAGACCACGAGTAAACGCATAAAAATAGCCCAGCCCATCAATGCATGCGCTGTTCCCTGAGGGTTTGCACTTTCATTACCCTCGGCGCGCATGCGCAGCGAGTGTATATCGCAGGGAGAGATCTCTCAAAACTGACAATTGTCGAGCAATGTCGATACCTGGAAGGCACCAACTTCACAGGGGAAGTTACCACAACAGTCTCCCAAACAGAAGAGAGTCCTCACCGCCGACAAAGAGTTCCGACTAAGGGATTTTTGCACCCATCAGTCCCTTAAGCACATCGCTGTTCCCGAGCTGTCACGGCTCAAGATATGGGACATGGCTCTAGATCATGGGGCAAGAGGGACAAAGGCCGCTTTGTCCTTTTTCAAAGCTCTCTCTCGGCCATTATTCGGCGACAGACTCTGTCCACACTGTAATCTATCAATCGAACAAGATCGAACTTACCTGGAACATCTGGTACAGACCCACCAAGAACTGCAGTTAGGATCTGTGGAGGAAATAACTGATATCCTTGTATCTGCCTCCCCATCTATCATTTGTATTGGGAGAAAATTCCTCTCTTCATCCATTTTTTCTCTGCGGAAAATGCGCATGAGTTGCAGTTTTGCTCATTTTTACCTCGACCGGGTCCGCTCGCTCTGTGTACCTTGGAGGCACAAGCAGTCACAACCGAGGGCGTGTATCGACTCTTGCATGCTATCTTAATCTACTACTGTAGCTAGACTCTCCACGAGCTACCAGCGGGAAACCGCGAGTAAACGCATACTAATAGCCCATTCCAACAGCGGTAGACTACCGCGTATGGGCAGCTCGCCGAGCGACGGTTACTGTATTTACCCTCGGCGCGCATGCGCAGCGAGGGTACTGTATTTAAACCATCGGCGCGCATGCGCAGCGAGGGTTACTGTAGTTAACCCTCGGCGCGCATGCGCAGCGAGGGTTACTGTAGTTGGGTTTGTCTGTCTGTTACTCTCAATCTCACTTCTCGAGTGTTTGTTCGTCTCACAAAGGATATGATCTACTTAACGGGCAATGAAGGTGAGAAATTTCGAACGGTTTTCTCTGAAAGTGCTCCGTTGCAAAGCTAGAGCGCTTCCAGCATTGTATGGCTAATGCCGGTAGTCGCCATTTTATCGCTGGTGGATAATGCGCATGCGCTTATATTTAGCACAGGCTTACCTCGACCGGGTCCGCTTGCTCTGTCTATCTTGAAGGCACGAGAAGTCATAACGAATGGCATGTATCGACTCTCGCGTGCTATCTACTACTGTAGCTAGCCCGTGTCAGACTCTCTGTGAGCTACTTCGCCGAGGGTCTGCACTTTAGTGCTTTTCATTACCCTCGGCGCGCATGCGCAGCGAGGGTACTGTAGTTGGGTTTGTCTGTCTGTTACTCTCAATCTCACTTCTTGAATGTCTGTTCGTCTCACAAACGATACAACCTACTTAACCGGCAATGAAGGTCAGAAAATTCGAACGGTTTTCTCTGAAAATGCTCCGTTGCTAAGCTAGAGCGCTTCCAGCATTGTATGGCAAATGCCATTTTATCGTTGGCGGTTAATGCGCATGCGCTTATATTAAGCACAGGACCGGGTCCGCTTGCTCTGTCTATCTTGAAGGCACAAGAAGTCACAACGAGTGTCGTGTATCGACTATCGCGTACTATCTACAACTGTAGCTAGCCCGTGTCAGACTCTCTGCGAGCTACTTCGCCGAGGGTTTGCACTTTAGTGCTTTTCATTGGGTTTGTCTGTCTGTCTGTCTGTCTGTTACTCTCAATCTCACTTCATGGGTGTTTGTTCGTCTCACAAAGGATACGACCTACTTAACGGGCAATGAAGGTCAGAAATTTTGAACGGTTTTCTCTGAAAATGCTCCGTTGCAAAGCTAGAGCGCATCCGGCATTGTACTGCTAATGTCGGTAGACGCCATTTTATCGCTGGTGGATAATGCGCATGCGCTTATATTCAGCACAGGCTTACCTCGACCGGGTCCGCTTGTTCTGTGTATCTTGAAGGCACAATAAGGCACAACGAATGGCGTGTATCGACTCTCGCATGCTATCTATTGCTGTAGCTAGCCCGTGTCAGACTCTCTGCGAGCTACTAGCGGGAGACCGCGAGTAAACGCACACTAATAGCCCAGCCCATCAATTAGCAGTACCGCGCATTTGCAGTTCGCCGAGGGTTTGCACTTTAGTGCTTTTCATTGGGTCTGTCTGTCCGTGTGTCTGTTACTCTCAATCTCACTTCTCGAATGTCTGTTCGTCTCACAAACGATACGACCTACTTAACGGGGAATGAAGGTCTGAAAATGCTCCGTTGCAAAGCTAGAACGCTTCCAGCATTGTATGGCTAATGCCGGTAGTCTGGCGGATAATGCGCATGCGCTTATATTTAGCACAGGCTTACCTCGACGGGGTCCGCTTGCTCTGTCTATCTTGAAGGCACAAGAAGTCACAACGAATGGCGTGTATCGACTCTCGCGTGCTATCTACTACTGTAGCTAGCCCGTGTCAGACTCTCTGCGAGCTACTCACGGGAGACCCCGAGTAAGCGCATACTATACTAATAGCCCAGCCCATCCATTTTAGGGGTACCGCACATGCGCATTTCGCCGAGGGTTTGCACTTTAGTGCTTTTCATTGGGCCTGTCTGTGTGTCTGTTACTCTCAATCTCACTTCTCGGGTGTTTGTTCGTCTCACAAAGGATACGACCTACTTAACGGGCAATGAAGGTCAGAAATTTCGAACGGCTTTCTCTGAAACTGCTCCGTTTCAAAGCTAGAGCGTGAAAAAGCCAATTGCAAATACGCAACGGACGGGATGGCTTACCGCGGTCTGATCGATCCGCGTGCTCTGCGTATATACCTCGGAGGCACCAGAAGATGCAACGCAGGGCGTGTATCGCCTGAGGTATGCTATCTAGTAGTGTAGTTAACACTCTGCGCGAGCCTGCAAGTGTAAAGATGTGTAATCATCTGTCACCATATTGTCCGTGTATGATCACGAGACGTCGCGTGTGATGAGGTTGTTGAGACTGAGACCGCGTGCGTGTGAGCAAGCGGCTACCGATGTGCTAGCGAGAACCCGCTAGGCGACGGTGGGCCGTTACACAAGAGACCACGAGCAGGGGTGTCAAGAGAGAAATGGCTTGGCGCCAGGATTTTGGCGCCAGAAGCTCTTTCGATGCCAACCACGTATTCCAAGGAGTATTGTACAATGATCGTGCAGATACACACTATAATAATAGCTCTCAGTTGCGCTTGCAAAGGTGCTATATATGTGGGTGGCGCGCGCTTTTTGGCGCCGTACGCTAAGCACAGCGTTCCAGCAATCTGCCTTGTTTAGGCGACACGTGTGTTATTTCTGTATTTGTAAAATGTTTTCCAGAGGCGTGTTTTCTCCGTAATGTCCGCGGATCGCTGTAGTCGGAAATTGTGCTTGGCGCTGCTCAGGTGTACTTCGCGCTATATTTAGCGCCATAGCGCCAGTTTGACATCCCTCCACGACTAAATAATAAACCCGCCATCAATTAGTGTATCTGATTCTGCCATTCGTTTCCTACGCGTGCGTGGTCACAATGCGCCGAGGGTTTGCACTTCAGTGCTTTCATTATCTTAGTCACGCTATATACAAGAATAGGTAAAGTCCATATCAAATACCCATAATCATGTGGACGGCAGTTCCTTGAAGAAAAGTGCTTTAGAAAAGGGTAGGCAATTACAACAGATGCAGCAGTCAAGATGTACATGAAAGAGTGCAGAAGCAAACATTTTAACCCTCTATTGTATTTGTTTGTTGCCGTGACTGTCTAATAACGTAGGGACCGCAAAACTACATTAGGCAGAAACAAAAATCGGGTATATATAGCTAGGCCCTTCTTCCTGACAATAAAACTGCATGCACCAGCATTGCACAGCCATAGCTGTAGCTATCTAGCATCAACATGTCTACCAATGCACTGAAGACACCTTAACGGTAATGATCTTTTTGATGTCATCAGTGTACTGGTGTCACTCTAGTACTTTTGTTTTAAATAAAGGGGATTAGGGACATCGCATGTAGCTAGCTACATAGAGCAAGTAACATGCCACAGCCACTGACAACCACATTCACTTAATAGCTAGGTATTATGGGTGATAATATCCTGAGAGTAAAATAATATAAGAGATGCTCTCTGTGTCACTCTCTCCTTAAATGCAGATAGACATGGTCTGTTCTTTACTTCACAAATGGTTTTCTCACTGGCCTTCCAACTTGCAAACTATCCAGCAATGATTGAACCCGAAATAACGAATCAGTTGTGTGGATCGAAAAAGTTTTCACAAAAATGGACATGCTAGAACTTTGGTGCGTAAGAATTGCATAACTGATGGCCATAATACATACAATTAAGGCCCAATGCCCTCTAGCAGTATCACTCGTTTTATGTGTACTACAGCAATCATGATATGTATAACATTTGTATATACAACGACTTGAAAAATCGCTACGAATTAGCGGGATAAAAGACTGATTGTAAGCACACTTACAGCCTCCAAAGCGCATAACACAATCCTTGTTACTTATTAACTCATTGCGCGCGTTAATGCGCATTGCGTGGAATACCGCGTCCGCGTGGTTTTTTCGAGTTCGTGCGTGCCGTTTTGTTTGCGTGTTTTATCTTGGTGTAGTCCGCGCAGACAAAGCCCAGATTCGTTCTTCGTGTGTTAAAGTCCTAGTGTCATCTTAGAGCCGCAAGGAGGCCACGTTTCCATGGCAGATGCTGTCTTCATCAGGGGCGGGGGGGG
>CASHTH010003121.1:0-34566 GCA_030341885.1 Geodia barretti
TAGGTATTGGCCTCTGGACTATTGCTAGTGATTTTGAAGCCATGGTGAGTCATTCTCGCTGAGTTTTGAGGCGTTTTGTACGCGGATCACGTGAGATTTCACTCGTGTCATCCCTATATAGAGCGTCTACCGACGCTCTGATAAAAATGAGGGGAGTAAATAACAGATTTGAGGACGCTGGCACGCGACCCCATCACACAATTCCACACATTCAACATTACAATATACAGCTTGAAAATACCAAAAAAAGTCATGCTACTGAGTAACCAACACCGTTACCATAACAATGTGTAGCTCGAAAGGTGATGCACACCATTGTTCAGGCAAAGAACCCAAACGAGGAGTTGTATATAGGTACATGGAAAAGAGAATAAGTTCTTATCGTGCCATAATGAGTGTTAGTATGCTCGTCTTGCATGCCCTGTGGGAGTGTCCATGCTATAGAAGGAGTTTTTATGCCAGTTGCAGAATATTTCGAGGAGATTCTTCTAATTTTGTCATAGTAGTTGTGAGTTTAATTAAGGCACAGAATGGTACATGACACCACCAGGTGGTTGTGATGATCCACCAGTCCTCCTTGTGCATCATGTTACAAACCACGATAATCATGATCATGATCTTCTCTGTTCACTTCTTCTCCTTTCTCCTCTCTTTCCCTGGCTTGCCAGAATCACCAGAGCATCAGTACACTCTTTCTCCAGGTGAGATCTCACGTGATCCGCATACAAAACACCTCAAAACTCAGCGAGAATGACTCACCATGCCTTCAAAATCACTAGCAATTAGCAATAGTCTAGAGGCCTAGCAATCGCCTAGAGGCCTTCTTCTTCTTCTTCTTCTTCTTTGCCCACTGACTTACAAACTCCCTAGCAAACGACATCGCTGCACTGTTACTCACATTAGCCTTTTGCGACAGTATGCGTCCACCATATCTATAAGCTGATATAAAAGAGAGGGCCAGGATTCAAGGCTAGGCAGACTTATTGAGGAGACTTGGAAGATACATAATCTCAGTCGCAAAGACTCCCTCTTCCTCTCTTTCTGACTAGCTGACATGGTTAGCTAAACCAAGCATGAAAAAACATGTTTATAGCATACATGCGAGAGTTGAAGGTGTACTACAGCGCCGAAATAAAGTACATAATTTGGTTCATTATGAAATGCACCAAGACTCTATAGCTAGTCGTTCCTATGGGTGGATTTTTTACGCACCGTCCGTCCTAGTTATGCGCATGCGACGATATTACGCGCTTCAACTAATTTTGGGCCAGGGCTTCAGTGCAACGATGCTGCTTCTGTTCGAAGAGGTAGACAGACAGAACGCCGGGCCGTCGAAAGTCCTCATGACCGAGAGGCTCATCTTTTTCTGTGACTATTACGAGATCGAGAGCGGGCAAGACAACGTCGGACTACACATTACCGTTCTGTTGCTACTTTCTTCTGGTAGCTAGTTTCACTGCAACATATTATGACAAGCAACACCATAAAAACTTCAGTTACTTGCTGAAACATTTTACCTGTAGGTAGGTAGTTAACCCCCGGCGCGCATGCGCAGCGAGGGTTACTTGTCTCTGTGTGTGTGTCGATGCTTTTTCTGGCACTACAGGCTACTAGGCGGGCCCATTAGCGATACCAGCGGCTTCAGTACTACACGAGCCTGAAAAATGAAAAGCACTGAAGTGCAAACCATCGGCGCATTGTGACGGGCACGCGTGAGTAAACGCATGCGCTGTATCACTAATTGATGGGCCGGGTTTAGTTCTGGCTGTTACTCCTGGTCTCTAGCCATCTCGCGCAGAGTCTGACGCGGGCTAACTACACTACTAGACAGCATGCGAGAGGCGATACACGCCCTGCGTTGCATCTTCTGGTGCCTCCGAGGTCGCAGAGCACGCTGATCGATCAGACCCATCCCGTCCGTTGCGTATTTGCATATTGGCTTTTTCGTGCTCTAGCTTTGCAACGGAGCATTTTCAGAGAAAACTGTCTTTATTTTCTGACCTTCGTCCCCCGTTGGGTAGAGGGTATCGTTTCTGGGACGAACAGACGTTCGAGGAGTGAGATGTAGACTAACAGACAAACAGACAAACAGACGGCGGCCGGACAGACAGACCCAACTACTGTACCCTCGCTGCGCATGCGCGCTGAGGGTAATATAGGGCGATTTTCCTGAAACGACTGCGTTCGAGAGCGACAAACTGGCACAGAAGCGGAGCGCATGCGTATATTATACTAGACGCGTGATGCCTCCATCTCCGATCCGCTTGCTCTGTGTACCTTGGAGGCACAAGAAGCCACCGCGAAGGCGCGTAAATCGACTCCCGCATGCTATATAATACCGTAGCTAGCCCGTGTCATGCGTAGTTCGCTGAGGGTTTGCACTTTAGTGCTTTTCATTACTAGTAGGCGAATGCATGGCATTTTTGGCGAGCGGGAGCGAGCACACAATGACTCGCCACGAAGATTGGAAAGAGGTATATACAGCCTCGGTCAGTATTGAAGAGCGCAGCGAATGCCAGCGAATAGACGAGAGTTCTTTCGCTGAGATTTCGCATCGATATGACAGCTAGGCAGCGTGTAAAGAATATGCGCGTTCCCTACCACGCAAGCGTCTCTGCTCAGGAGTCTCACTGACACGATGTTCTCTTTCCCTCTCTCTTCGACGACGAATGGCATCCTCTCAAGACTGATGCGAGCTACACACACGCACGACACATCAGGCAGCATGTGAAATCATTTCGGATAAAAAGAAGCGCGGGAGCATGCGCACTTACACGACGTATATACGCGGTCAGAAAAATCGCGCCGTTTGGACCACTAGGTTAGCTCGCTCCCGCTCGCCAATTACTAGTAGGCGAATGCTTGGCGAGCGGGAGCGAGAACACACTGACTGTATCTGCATTAGCCATCCTAGCCTATTTACAACTTGAACCTTAGAACCACGAAGATTGGAAAGAGGTATTATATACAGCCTCGGTCAGGTATTGAAGAGCGCAGCGAATGCCAGCGAATAGACGAGAGTTCTTTCGCTGAGATATCGCATCGATATGACAGTGTAAAGAATATGCTCTGTTCTCTTTCCCTCTCTCTTCGACGACCAATGGCATCCTCTTAGGCTGATGCGAGAGTACGGAGCTCTACACACACGCACGACACATACATCAGGCAGCATGTGAAATTTTGAAATGATTTCGGATAAAAAGAAGGGCGTAATCCTGGAGCATAGGCACTTACACGACGTACGCGGTAAATCGCGCCGTTTGGACCACTAGGTTAGCTCGCTCCCGCTCGCCAATTATCGCTAGTAATGATGATGGTTAATACTTGCGATACACTATATACACTTAAGGCTCGCTCCCCTTGCCCAAAGAATGCCAAGCATTTCAACTAATAAGTCTGTTCAGTATTAGTTAATGTATATACCCGCGCGATTGTACAAACGTACGAGGAATGGGTAGAGAGGCTACGAGGTATGGGGGGAGATTAGTGTCAAAATTACGCACACCAACGTCCGTTAAATTTTGGGTACACACTTTCTTTTTTGGGGGTACACAGTTTTTTTGTTTGGGTACACTTTTTTATTTGGGTACACACTTTTTTTAATACACACTTTTTTTTTGGCATACACATAGCATCATGATGGAATTTACACCAACATTCGCGACCCATAACACCCCTTGAATCAAACAAGTGTGCATACCCAAATGAGAACTTGGTACCCAAATAAAGAAGTGTGTACCCAAATAAAAAAGTGTACCCAAATAAAAAAAGTGTGTACCCAAAAGAAAAAAGTGTGTACCCAAAATTTAACGGACGTTGGTGTGGGTAATTTTGACACTAATCTCCCCCCATAACGAGGCACAGCTGAGTGCTTTATTAGTCCTCGAGACCGTACGTTATATCCGGTAGTGCACGAGCAGAATGTGTGAAAATACGGAGCGTTTCAAAAACAAAGCAGAAATATGGCTGTTCAGTCAGCGACAGATCTGGACAGACTCAGGCCCAGGAACAAGCTCCTCCGTATAGGGCAGTGCTGGCTCCCTCATGCCCGGGCCAAACCTCGCCTCCATAGGGCAGACTCATGCCCAGGACCAAGCTCCCCTCTATGGGGTGGTGCCAGTCAAACGAGGGCAGTGCTGGTCACACCCACAACATTCATGCCCGGGTCCAAGCTCTAATTGGGGGTGCTGCTGGATCAACAGCATCAAAATACGGCAACACCTCAGGCATGGAGGCAGGTTCTGCAAACCCGCATAACTCGAGTGTCTCTGCTGTTAAAACTTGACCATATACCAAGCTCGGTGAGCAAGGCTTTTTCCACGTGGGCCCATACAGCTGCACCCTGTTTTAGCCACGTCCTAGCAGGGTAGTGCAAACTAGAGGCCCACAGGCTATGGACTCTGTCTCATGTCTACACTCCACAACAGTAGGAGGATCAACATGCCTCCAAGCAGCAACTTAGGAAGCCTGAAACTGCCCTGTAATGGGTTCCTCGGCGACCCTCTTCATTTTGGGGGCCACAGGGGGACACAGCCAAGCCGCTGGCAACAACAGCCGTATCAACGCTAACACTTACCCAGGGTTCGGAAGGTTAGGAAGCTATCCTTGAGGCTAACGCTAGCACTTACCCAGGGTTCGGAAGGATAGTAAGCTATCCCTGAGGCTAACGCTAGCACTTACCCAGGGTTAGGAAGGATAGTAAGCTATCCCTGAGGCTAACACTAGCACTTACCCAGGGTTCGGAAGGATAGTAAGCTATCCCTGAGGGCTAAAGAGGGCTATACCGAGGGTGCGGAAGGATAGTAAGCTACCCTGCGGGCTTTGGGTATAAAAGAGAGAAGAGTTTGGGGATTATCCACCCTGTTAAATTTCCACTTTTAGGCTCTAACGTTCCCTGTCCCTGCCGATTGTCTCAGCAGGGGTGTTCACACTGACAGACAATGCCGTCCCCCTTTTGGCACCAAGTAGCAGTGCAATGTCCTCAGACACGATCGTAGGCGCCCCCGGCGTCCCAGCCCTGAAATTGTGGAAATAACCTTAGCAGGAAAAATTGTGGACCTAGGAGAGTTCCCCCCGGCTAAGGGATTTGCAAATCCCTGTCAGCACTGTCCTGCGACATGGAGGGCAAAATTGACACTGGTAAAACAGACTGATCTAAGATTGACAGCAGTATCCATGCCCGATGCTTCACGGGAATGTCACTCAGTGCAGAGGGCTGCACAGCTGGTGCTCAATATGCACCTCCATGGACCACATCAAAGCAACATGCCCCTACCGGCCTGCTGACGACCAACTTGGCCCGAGGCGAAGCCCAAGCCTCCCTCGAAAAAGAGCTTGCCCTCAGCTCAGGTTGGAAGAGGCATGCCGCAAGTAGAACAGGTACCATTATATAGAGTGCCACCATGGAGAGTCCTGTGCATACACTCATGTATGCTCTAGCTGTCGTGCGACCGACCACAGAGTCCACGTGCTAAGGCTCCAGCCAAATAAGCACTGCCATCCTCCCCCAATGCATTCACCACTACAGGTATGGGTGGCCCCTCCTACACACCTCAGCTACCAGGAGTAGAGGCCCATGTGCCCACATCAACAGTGTGCCTACCAGCAGCCCTACTAGAGATTAAAACACCCACTAATCAGTGAAGTATCGGAGCATGAGCTGGCCAGTCACCCTGATAGATCCTTCGCATCATACGTGGTGAATGGTGTAAAGCTGGGCTTTCGAGTTGGCTATATATGATCGCTCAAAGACACTGACAAGCTGTGGAAGCAACGTGGCCTCGGCCCTTCAGCACCTGGATGTGGAGCTACTCCTCAACCGCATGGTAGTCATTGCTCCAGCACAGGTCCCTCACATTCACTGCCACATAAGCCCATTTGGGGTTATCCCAAACAAAGCAAAACCGGGCAAATGGTGCCTCATTGTAGACTTGTCGTCCCCCATGAATGCCAGTTTGAACAATGGCATATACAGACATGTGCAGCATTTCCTATATAACGACCGACCAAATCGTTGACGGAATCCTGCACCTTGGTCATGGTGCACCTATGGCAAAAGTGGATATTAAGCAGGCCTATCGCATAGTCCCGGTCCACCCAGAGGACCGTCACCTCCTGGGTGTTCAGTGGGAGGGGCAAGTACATGTGAACAAATTCCTTCCGTTCAGGCTGCGGTCAGCGCCTCCCATATTAACAGCTTTAGCCGACACTCTCCAGTGGATCATGCAAAAGAGGGGAGTGAGCCCAGTGTTTCACTACTTTGATAATGTCATTACTCCGCGCTCGTCCCTTAATTTAGAGGGTACCATTCACTAGAGGAGGGTAAAGGCGAAGGTCCTTCCTCAACTATCACATTCCAAGGCATGGAACTTGACTCAGAAAACATGGAAATTCGGCTACCGGCAGATAAACTGGAGCGACTGCAGCAATTGCTGTCTGAGTAGGAAGGCCGAAAGGCAGGCAAGGAGAGAAACCAGCTCTCACTTATCGGCTACTTACAACATGCAATTCGGTAAGGACGCTCATTTCTACGCGGGCTAATCACCCTATCTACAGCAGTAAGCTGTGGACCGCTATTTTCAGTCAAATTAGGCTCAAGCAGGGAGAACTCCCTGATGCATCTCATGCGCTGTCTTACCTTTATCGTGGCCAAATATAATTTTGTGGTGTCTGCAGCCCATATAAAACGCATTCATAATGACCTAGCGGATGCTTTATCTCGAAATAACAGATCCTACTTTTCATCACATTATCGTCAGGCCCAAGCCTCTCCAGCGACAGTATCCCAGGATTTAGTAGAACTCCTAGTAACTGCTCAGCCAGACTGTATCTCACCTCACTGGACGACGCTGTCGACAGCTATTTTCAGTCGGCACTAGCACCAGCCTCTCCTCGTACGTATGCATCAGCACAACAACGCTACTTGCAATTCTGCACATGTTTTAGATTCACACCCCTACCGGTATCAGAGCACCAGCTGTGTCAGTTTGCAGCTCAGCTACCCAACGAAAACATGTCACACTCAACGATAAAGGGCTACCTCTCAGCAAATCCTCACTTGCAAATAGCATCCGGCCTTCCAAATCCAGGCATTGCTGGTATGCCAAAGTTGGAAGGGGTAGTTATCAAGTCAACTCAGGCAAGAAGCCTATCAGTAAAGCGCACACAACTTCCCATTACCCCCAACATGATCATGGCCATCGGAGGAGTATGGGAGGCCCATGGACTATCTCAAGACCACATCATGCTCTGGGCTGCAGTAACTCTATGATTTTTTGGTTTTTTATGCTCAGGAGAGGTGACAGTCCTGTCCGACTCTGCTTTCGATCCGGCTACTCACATCATGTTCGAGGACATCAATGTTGACTACTACTAACCCTACCCTCCTGAAGCTTCGGTTAAAGGCTTCAAAGACGGACCAATTCCGTAAGGGCATGGACGTAGTGGTTGGGAGAACCAACAACAAGCTGTGTCCAGTCGCAGCCGTATTGGCGTACTTAGCCGTAAGGGGCAATGGACTGGGGTTCCTGTTTAAATTCCAGGATGGCAAGCTCCTAACTAAACCTCATTTCGTTGCGGCAGTCCGGGATGCCTTAGGTGCTGCAGGGCTTGACCCCAAAGCATTCGCTGGCCATTCGTTTAGAATCGGGGCAGCTGCGACAGCCAACACATGTGGCCTAAATGACTCAACGCATTGAAATGCTGGGTAGATGGTCAAGTTCGGCATTCCTGGTTTACATTCAAACGCCAAGAGATCTGTTAGCTACATTCTCGTCATTGATAGGTCAAACAAATACCGCAGCCTCATCACGTGTAGGCAAGTACTGTAGATCGATTTTTGTACAGATTTACATACTGTTCATTTTTTCGGTGTAGCTATACAATCCTCCCCATTTACCATAAAAATGTTTGGGCTCGTTTCTTCAGGTGGCTCGAGTTGATACTCTTGTTCTCGCCCAAGACGGTAAAGAAATAGTTCGAACGCCTACCAACCTGGGATTAATATATTATAGTATATTAAACGGGGTTAACAGCATGTATATAGCAGGCCAAAGGGTTAATACAAATAAAAGTTATCCACACAAAAATCCCCAAACGCAAGTAAAGAAGTAGTCCAACACATACTAACCTGGGATTAATATAGTAGATTAAACGCATGGAGCAGGCCAAAGGTTAATATAAATAATGGTTATCCACACAAAAATCCCCAAACGCATGGCGTCGCGCCGCGCGCGGGCGGGGGTGTGGGCGCGCCAGGGCCTGGGCGGGTGGTTTCTGCTAGCTGAGGGGAGGAGGTGGGCGGAGCTCCCACGCACACGCATACGCACAGCTGCTGCTGCAGGTCTGCACTCGTCTCCAACGCGAACCGAACTGCGAAGATGCTCTTTCCTCCATGATTTAGAAACGAAGGGAATATGTGCTTTGCAAAAACTACTCTACATTTGCTGTTCAACCAGCAAGCCTTTATTTGACTGCGATTGTTCGCACCATTGACCTAAATGCAAAGTTTGCCAGCAGGTTAGGCCTAAACCACTACCATCTGAAGCTATTTTGCAATCTCAAAGCTGTAGGGACTGAGTCAATAATTTCACACTTTTGTAATACTTTTCAGACTTCAGTAGACGTTTGTCAACTGGAAAACAACATGATTCCCATTAGCTCTTGGTTTTTCTAAAAACAGAGTTTTTGACCAGCTAACCAAAGTCGAGAAGGGAAAGTTTATTCACAGAATATCTGAAACAAACAAGCGCCATAGGTGAGCAACAAAGCTCCCAATAGGTAATATAACTGAAAGGGATACTACTAATTTGGAGTATTTCTCAAGCATACTGCAGGATGTTAAAGATAGTGAACTTGCAAAAGTACATCAAGGGCTTCATCAAAAGCTGAACGAATTAACAAGAAACTGTCAAAGTATTTACACATGAAACGTTGCATCAAAACACCTCACATCTGCAATAATGGGAAAGAAAAGTCAAGAAAACGAAAAATCACCCCAAACGAATATTCTGAAATAACCCATGCTTCTTCAAAACTAAAAAAAACAGACTAAAGTAAGATCTAGATTGAGTATGAAGCGACTAAACCAGACAGCACCTCATTAGTCATGAAACAACACGCTGTGGTGTTTGTTTTATATTTTAAACAAAATGACGATAAAACTGAAGAGTACATGTGTATTGGGTATAGTGTTGTTCATGAAATTATAGTTCATAGCATACCAGCCATAGGTATTATATAGATAGATATGGGTCACGTCACATGTGCCACATATACCAGCAAAATGCAAGAAGACAACACACAAGACTATTATCCTTACCACCGCGTTCATCCAGGCGCCAGGCGCGTATATAGAACTGAGTTGCGCACTCGTTAAAGGGTTAAATTGGTGCGGCACGCCCATCTGTGAATAATGGCTATATAGTCCCTTCCGGTTCCGCGCATCACTGTTTTTCCGCACCGCATGGGGCATGCGCTGATGGAGTTGACCTGTTGTCACGTGACGAATATTATTATGGGCGCGGTTATAGGCGTGCGCAAAGACTCTGTGCTCATGCATGAGTAAATATAAAAAATCCTGCGGATTAAAAAAGAGTGCATGTATAGGGTGTGGGAAGGTATTATGAGATATGAAACAGTTGATCAAAATCAAATACCTACCAACCTGTTATACTTGAAATTGTGGTACAAAAATGATATTGTACAAAAAAGATCCAACAGTAGCTACCACGTGGTGTGTCCTCTGTTATAGTTGCATGGTTAGCAGAGATCATGTGGCTGAAAAAATTATAACCTATTAGCGTACAAAGCGTGCTCAGTTCCAGTTGGCTTAGCAGCAGAGATGCTTGGTGACTGGTGAACGCAGCGGCGCACGTCCTTTGGGCGACGAGCGCGTGCGTGCCACATCCCCCGTCGATCAAAGCTTCGCACCGTGAAAAAGTAGTGCCGAAGCGTGCAGGCGGGACAAACAGTGATAAAGCGTTAGTTTCACGCAAAAATCGTGACAGTTTCATTACCTTCGGCCGGCGCTTCAGACGTTTCCTTCCGCGCAACGCGCACAGCGCGTAAAACGCGCATGTTTCCGCAGTCTCGCATTTCATCAGTCGTTTACCTGGTGCTGCTATGTCGGTGCAAAAAGGTGCGAGGTTGCCGCTGTTGCCAGTGGCTGCACTTACTCTCCTTGCCGTTATCTCGGCTCAACGTGAGTGAGAAACCTAGACTAGCGCAAACGATTCCCCGTGGGTGGCGCCACTGAGTTGTTTTATGGAATGCGTAGGAGATAGACAAAAGAGAGGGAGGTAGCTAATGATCACTTATCCATTAGCTATTTTGTGTGTGCAGCGTTGTGGATCAAAGCGCAGGATGCACCTAACGTGAGGTGCGATACAGTCCGCCGACACTACGCGGTGGGTGACAGTTGTTTTATAATGCGTAGGTAGCTAGTAACGCAGCTACACAAAAGAGAGAGTGGTAGCTAGTGATCACGTAGCCATTAGCTATTTTGTGTGTGCAACGTTTGGGGTCAAAGCGCATGATGCACCTAACTGGGCTACTATATAGCTACATGGGACTAATGTTTAGCCAGTTTTACTGCAAAAAGATAAGATAAGGTGTGAATACTCTATTGTAGTTGTAGCTGTGTATGTTTTGGCACACATTCTAGAGTTGTTACGCGTTATTGCACAATGCTTGCATCACTGATCGCTTACACTACTATGGGTGCACGCTTATAACTACGCTACTTTCAGTATCAGTATGTAGCAGATTGATAGGCCTCTAGCACAGAGCAGCCTGAACAACCCATCTTCGCTATAAATAATGCTCGCTTACAACATGCGAGGGCCTGTCTGACATGTCACAGTGCCTGCACTGTCCTGCAGACATGTCACCGTGCCTGCACTGCCCTGCAGACCGAGTGAAAACGTGTCCTTGCTCTCACTATAAACATAGCTAATTAGCTCTACAATCGCGAAAAAAGTAGCCTCGGAAAGCCTAGATTGTGTCACTTGCACTACAAAAAGATTAAATAAATGTGGCATGGAGTTAAAAATGGCAGCCTTAGCAATAGGACCATTGACAAAGAACCAAGACACTGGACTGTGGTATAATAAATTAAAAGACTTATTAGACGTGTTTACTTTCCATTCAGACCTTTTGCAGTACATACCCATCGTTAAGGCACTCAGTATTTTTTGCCTTTGTTTAGAGAACCAGGGAGTTCGTCTTGCTGGCAACTCCTATGGTAGTCACATTGGTCGGGTTGAAGTCAATTATTATGGACGCTGGGGCACCATCTGTGAAAGTGGCTGGAGCATCTATGATGCAGATGTCATCTGTGGGTATGTTCGCTACAATAATCTTGTCCCTGATAAAACACTCTTTCACACAAAGTGCATGACATCTTAGTGCAAGCAGGCATCAACAACATGGGAAACTTTGTTCACTATATATGGGGCAGAATAATGGTGCGATAAGCTCCGTAATAAGTTTGTCTTTACTCCAGTATTCCCAGTATCTAATGTATTTTCAGTAGTTTTCAATTGTAGTCAGATAGAATGGCAGTATTCATGAGTGTATGAAGCAGTGTTGTGGGGATATTATAATGATAAGAAGGGGGAAAATCATTTCTTGAAAATGGAGGGGGACATAAGGATGGCGTAAATTATGAAAAAGCAGGGGCGGATCCAGGGGGAGGATTCAGGGGGTTGCAACCCCCTGTTTCATAAAGCAAGGACGCCAAGAAGCAGACCACCGACACTGACCTGAAAATCACGTTGTCACCCCATATGATTGTGTAGGTTTAGCACACCGCAGCAGGGCAAGCAGCGCCCCAAAAATTCACGCGCTGTTACTCTGTAACATCCGAAACAGAGAAGCACCCGAGTACGAGTAGCTACGTACGTCGTATAAACGCTAACCGCGCCCCCTCTCTGAGGCCCTACCTGCGCTTGCGCAAGTACAACCCCCAGTTATCATAATATGCTGGATCCGCCTCTGCAAAAGATACCAAAACGAAATATGCTTCAGCTGAGAACAACAATCATACATCCATCCCTACATTTTTCTTTCTTTTGCTCTGTCTATTAATATTTAGTGGATAGCTGATTCGAATCGACCAATCAGATTTGTTAGTACGAGGTTCCTGATTTCTCATATGAACCTCGAGAGCTAACAAAAGTAACATGAAAACATGATATGAAACCTTGTTTTCAAGAACAACCACATTTGTTATTTTTCATGTTGAACATGTATTACAGTAGAAGACGGCTCCTGATGATGAGTGATAGCTAAAAATGATTTTTGTTTTAGGTGGATGTGGGTGGATAGTGTACATACCTAAATCATCACAAGGCTTTTTAATTTTGTTGAAGTTGATTATAAGGATTGGCATGAGTTGAAGCTAAATGATGCTGGCATAGAAGCAGTCATAACCATGGTTTTAGAAGTAGCTTGGGCGATATGAGGATAGTGGTCGGTTACTGCAGTTAACGCAGGTGTAGGTTCACTGGAGGTAGTAGGAGGTGCTGTTTTTGGCCTTTTGGAAAGGCTAAGGGTGTCTGACACAGACTGTTCCTGCTGCTCTGATGTGCGTTTGTACGAGCGAACTCCCTCAATACTGCGATGACCTGTGCGCTCCATTATCAGCTGCTCTTCTGCTCCAGCGGCATAGAGACGAGTTGCACAGTGATTTGTACGAAAGCCTGCAATCCCTGCCACTCTGCACATGGACGAAACAACTTTAGAGAGTGTGTTATGTCCAAGGGGTTCGTTGGAAAACCATTGTGTGTCAGTTGGCTTTTTGAGACACTGAAGGTAAAAAGAGTTGCGCTTAGGAGTGGAAGGACAGCGACTTTTGTAAAGGGAGTAGAGCCGCACAAAGCAGGGAGATGGATTAGAGATGTTGGCATGATGTTTCACGACCTTGCGTCCAATTTGACACCCTTTCAGCCCTCTTCGATTCGTCCTCGGTGTACTGAAGGAACGGTCGCTCTCCATCACGGTCTATGAGGGAGATCTGGGAGGAATTCAACCTCAATTCTCTGTGCTCTTCTCCACTACACAGCGTGAAATAGACGCTGTTCATGTAAACCATAGTGTTTAGCAGTGCCTGTGGACTGTGGTCTCCAAGCAATCCCTTCTCCCATAGGACCTCCACTTCCTCCTCAGTCAGCGGCTCCGCTTGTCTCTTCATAGACCCCAGAACTGTTGTGGGTGGGGTCATGCGTTGGAAGGTCGAGTGCCGGCTGGAGTCGCGCAGGGTTGCTGGTAGTAGCCGCTTGCAGTTCACCACTTGGTTCATAGCTCTTATACCCCTCGAGAAATCTAGTTCTTGCACCTGCACTTTGTTCTCACTGTTCGCACAGAACTGTAGTTCCGCGCAAGAGAGCAAGTCTTCTAGTTCCATTTTTCACCAAACTCGACTCGATGCAGTGTGATGGGTTTTTGAATTGTGTGTGACATGGAAACAGACTAGGTGGCTTGAGCGAGCTAGCTCGGGCTCTGCACTAAACATGTTATGCATGTCCCTCGCACGTAGTTACTAGTACATAACTTATAATATGTAAATAAAGGCGTAGGTAAACTAAAGAAAATTCGCAATGAGCTGGATTGCAGCTGGCTAAAGTAACCACAATATTTGCTCCTTACCACAAAACGGATAGCTAGGCCCACATTTGGGGGAAAAGTGGTGGAAAACCCAGCCGAGCGAAAAAACCAGCGGCCACACGGAGCGCATGGTGGAGACCACGTAACGTGCTGCGGTGCAGCGACCAAAAAGTTGGTGTGGTGCTTCGACAACCGCATGAAAATGGCGTCGTTTTCTGTCTGCTGTAGTGCCAGCGAGGAACCTATCTTGGCGATAGGCGGCAAGAAAACAAAGATCGCTTTTCGACGATGCATACCTTCAGCATCGCGGAACTTGTTTAGTGAGAAATTCAGCGCATCAACTGGTTCTAGTAAGGAGAAATCGGGTCTAAAAAAAGGAGAAGATGATGACACGAAAATGACGAAATCGCGTATCAGCGACTTCTCGCATGGAGAACTGAAGGTGCATATTAAACTTTTGGGCGTATTGTGTATAGGTAGGTATGGACCCATGAGTGATTTTTGGTGTGTTTTGAAGGCATAGCTAGCCATTCTCCCCGAGTTTCGAGGCATTTTGTACACGGATCATGTGAAATTTCACTCGTGCCATCCCTACATAGAGTGTCTACCGATGCTCTGATTACGAAACTTCAAAGTAGCTCGCGGAGTCTGACACAGGCTATGTATGTAGCTAACTACGTGTGCAGGAGTCAACACAAGCCCTTCGTTGTGCCTTCTTGTGTCTCCAAGGTACACAGAGGAAGCGGTTCAGGAGGAGGTATATAAGCCAGCGCGATTATACATATTGGCTTCTTTCACAGCATGTCTCTTGAACACAGTCTCTTCAGGAAAATCACAATTTTGTTTTTCAGGCTTGCGTAGTTCTGAAAAACCAATGGTATCGATTATAGGCCGACTCCTGGCCAGAATATGTGTCGACAAACACACAGACTCACAGAAAAACCTAGTACTGTAACCTTCGCTTCACATGCACGCCGAGGGTTAATTAGGATTTTGGCATGGTCAATGGGTGAAAGCATGCCAACAATGTGTGTTGCAGAATCTATACTATGTTTCTCACTCACATCCAGGATGCTGAACTATACAGGCTACATTTGCGCTATCAGATCTGCTACAAGCACATTTGGAGAAGGAACAGGGAGTGTGTGGCTCACTAACCTAGCCTGTAGGTCCTACGACACCACTCTGGACCAGTGTCGGAACAGCAATCCATACAACATCAATCCGTGTACACACAGCCGTGACGCTGCCCTCATCTGCCAAGGTGTGTACGTGGTTATGATGACTAGACACCACATGAGTGTACACTTGTGCATAGGTGTTTGTGCACTTCAGAAAATGTAAACAGCAACGAGGTCACTAGGCAGGCGTAAAGCAAACAATTTCAGACATAGACATAGCTTTTACTTACAAATGCAAAGAAATGGTAGATCATTTTTAGTTGGCTGGCTAGTGCAGTGTTAGTGGACAATGTACTATTTGGAGCATAGTGAGGAAATTTGTGTGTGTCTGTCTGATTGCAGCTATTAGCTACAAGGTGACCTAAATTCGCCTCATAATGACAGGAGCATGATTATTTTCAAAATGACTGCATTCAATATTTAAAAATAGTCACTGATACTGCTAGCCAGTTTAGATCGAGAAACTGTCATCAGTTTGCAAAGCTTTTGATAATGCATAGTGCATAATACCTTCATCTTAGAGCGCTAGCACTGCTCAAATGGTTGGCACTTTAGTGCCTTTCGTTTTGTTTGTTTTGTGTGGACTTCAAAACTCTGTGCATTTCATTATAATAGAGCAAAGGTTCTGAAATTTGTACAATCAACATATTTATGGAGGTATCAAATATCCAACACAGAACCTCGCATGTTTTAGTAGAAGTACACTCTAGGTGTGCTCACTGTACATATTGCTGTGACTTATTGCTATATACCTTTTAGAACTTATACTTTGTAATAAACATACTCTTCTCCAAATCTGCAGACCCAACTGTGATGCCAGTACCGTATGAAATAACAGTACTGAATAGAACAACAAGAAGTATCAAAGTAGGATGGCAGGTATGCATCAACCTTTGCCCTTTGCCTGACATGAAAACCTGAGCCACTCACACTACATTGTAATCACAAAAATCTTCGATCAGGCCTACACGTACGTATTCTTTCAATGGGGGAACAGTTTGTCTTAAATTGATAATGTCTGTCTATTGTACAATGAATACTAAAGACATAAGAATAGTCATTGCAATTAACTGCCTCTGCTTCCATTATCGCCCTCTCTCACTGTTTGCTTTTTTCTTCTCCAGCTGAAGTTTATTCCACCGCTAATACAAGCAATCGACTTCAGGCTGAACATAACGACAGAAGGCGCGACGTTTCCTTCTGTATATGTCACTAGGGTGCCTGTGACCAACACGTCGAGGGTTTTCAACTACACTCTCCCGCGTCTCTCGTTCAACACCTCATACACTCTCTACATCAGGGCCGAGGGGGAGTACCAGTGGTGCCCTTATAACGAACTGCTGGGGAAATACAGTGAACCTGTCGTCATCGCAACGGCTGATATGAGTAAGTTGCTTAGTTTACTGTCTTACATACTAGACACCTACAATTGGCATATATTTGTGACTACTGTATATGTCGTAAAGAGGCATTTGTTGCTTAGATACATGCATGGAGAAATAACCTTGGACATGCAAGTTTAGGTTCACAGTTGCTCTCTCTCTCAGGTTAGAACACCTAGTGTCTCAGACTGACGACAAAAGCACGAAAGTGCAAACCCTCAGCGAACGCATGCGCGGTACCGCTAATTGATGGGCTGGGCTATAAGTGTGCGTTTACTCCTGGTCTCCGACTAGTAGCTCGCGGATAATCTGACACGGGCTAGCTACAGTAGTAGATAGCATGCGGGAGTTGATACACACCCTTCGTTGTGACTTCTTCTGCCTGCAAGATACACAGATCAAGCGGACCCAGTTGGCTTGTTCACTTGGTTTTCACACCCTAACTCTGAAACGCAGTCCTTTTACGACATTCGCCAATTTTTAAATCAAGCCAGTGTAGCTAGTGCTGAACCTTTGCATGATATCGCTCTTTTGTTGTTCCGTTGCGTGTGTGGTGGCAGAAAACGTAACAGACAGACCGACAGTCAGACACACACACTTATGAAGTACCGTACCAAGTAACGTAACCCTCGCTGTGCATGCACGCTGAGGGTTAAATGCTTGGTTCTGGAGTATGCTTACATAGACACAAAATGCTTACATACGAAGACACATAAAAACACCAATGCTTACACAGACACTTAAACCCACCAACATGTGCACCACAGGCAGTCAGTGTAAATATAGTTGCCTATGAAATGAAAAGCACTGAAGTGCAAACCCTCGGCGCACTGTGACGCGCACGCGTAAGTAAACGCATGCGCCGTACCACTAATTGGGTTTAGTTACTCGTGGTCACTTGCTAGAGTCTAACGCGGGCTAACTACACTACTAGATTGTACGCCAGAGGCGATACACGCCCTGCGTTGCATCTTCTGGTGCCTCCGAAGTACGCAGAGCACGCAGATCGATCCGACTGTGGTAGCCATCCCGTCCGTTGTGTATTTGCATATTGGCTTTTTCGCGCTCTAGCTTTGCAACGGAGCAGTTTCAGAGAAAACCATTCGAAATTTCTGACCTTCATTGCCCGTTCGGTAGGTGGTATCCTTTGTGAGACCAAAGAACACTCGAGAAGTGAGATGAAGAGTAACAGACAGACACACAGACACACAGACAGACCCAAGTACTGTAACCCTCTCTGCGCATGCGCGCCGAGGGTTAATTATCGCTGCTCTTTGCAAAAACAGAACCTTGTACAAATAATATCTAGTACCCAAAGCAGTCAAAGCATGGTAAACATGCTGCAAAATCAGCCTAACTCCAAGGGACCTCTACAATCCCAATTCTACGCAAATTTTGTGACAATTTTCTGCACTCAAAGAGGCCCCCTGTAGACCAAGATTGCATACTTATAGCTATCCATTACAGTTCAAGTCTTAGAAAAACAATAAGCCTAACTGAGTTTTTAAGGACCTAGATTCAGCAGGCATTGTTGTCACATGACAGTAACATGACTTGATATCAACCTTATCATTTGGATAATCATAGATCTAAGTGAATCAGCATTTTGTGGGCATATAATAACATGGCTGAGAAATGGGTATAAATGTCCAGAGAAACACAAGTTCCAGTCTCTATGTGTATGTCTTGTTGCAGTTCCGCCCTCCACACTGCCCATGAGACTCTTGTCTCAGAATCAAGTGACAGAGCCCTACATTGGGAGACTCCAGGTGTATCACGACGGACAGTGGGGCAACGTCTGTGATGACCTGTTCGGGGCTGACGATGCAGACGTCGCCTGTTTGAGTCTCAACTACACTGATGGAGCCATTTGCTATGCCAACAGTCCATTTCCCCCAAGCTCAGGTTTGTTTGACACGGTCATTGTTTAGTGTCTCATCCTTACTAAAAGCATAGCTATGCACAAAAGTATGATAGGTACATAGCTTAAAAGATTGACACACTAAGGTAGATTGCAGATTAGGTTACCATATTCACTGTACATGCAGAAAATCAGAAACTGAAAAGGCTATATATTATTAGCAAAGGTACACACCAGCACAGCAAGTATACTTATACAGATACATAACCACCTGCTTGTGTAAGCACTGTAAGTGTATGTAGCTATTTACCAGCATGAGCTGTAAGACTACACAACTGTTATCATATTGACAAATAAAACATCGGTAACTTGGACTTGGTGGATGACAAAATGTATTTCCCTCTTTCCTATCATTGACACAGCTCCCATTCTGCTGGATAATATTGACTGTTCGAATGCGGACCGGTTTGAGGACTGCATTCACAGAGGGTGGGGTGTCCATGACTGCAGTTTGAGTGAGAGTATTGGACTCATCTGTAACCCTGGAACTTCTGGTAGGTCAGGTACTACAGTGGCCCAATGCTAGATTAGCAAGTGGATAGATCTAGGTAAAAAATTTTCTCGAGTTGACGATTAGGTTGGGCAGCCTCTGCTTGCCAAATTAATGGCCGCAACATTCAGTATTCAACCTCCAGGGCCGTGTTAAATCTTAGTGGTTGCATAATTACAAGTTCAGGCTGAATGTCGTCCTTAGTTGTTATGCACAAAATTATGCACATGAAGGAAAATTACTAATAAAAATTGTGTCACACCTATGTGTTGCTTAGCCCTGAACCTGTGGAATAGGGGTCTATGCTTTTTGGTCTATGCTACCATATGCCATGACTTCCTGTACTCATGGTATTAGATCAACAGCAGCACCCTCCCTCTAGGGCTCCTCTGCAGCTCCAACAACAAAAACAATTAGCAAGGAATTAGGTGGCATTTTACGGTTACAGTGAAGCAGGTGCTGCATAACTATTATAGTAATTCCTATAAAAATAACCGCCGGATCAGAGTAATTAATGTTACGAACAGCTATTCATTGTCTATTTGTACACATGCAGTTGCTCCACTTGTGACAGGACTAAGGATCACTGCAGTCGCTCCTTACAGTATCACTGTGGCTTGGGACGTACGTAACACTACTGAATACTTGTTAAACACTTACGACCTCCACTCCAGAGAATATTATACACACTTATTGTATTTTGCGTGGGCGAATCAAAGGCGCCGCCAGTGCTATATTCAACATGAAGAACAGTTTTTGAATGAACTGTACTATATCACATGGAACTGTACTATATCACACGAACTGTACTATATCCGTGGACTAGCGTACGCTTTGCTGGAATGACGGCCTCAGCAGCCTTTTCGTAGACGGAGTTCGACTCAGACGTTGACACAAACAGATGCTGGAAGGGCGCTCTGCGAGCTTCTCGTCCTCTCTTCCATTCTGAACGTGCAAAACACCGGTTTTACTGGTCGCCGCCTTTTTGAATCACACACACATACAATAAATAATTTAGTGTACGGAAGCACGTGCTGTGCGCGTGATAATGGTACTCGGAACGTGATCTCGATAGATCATACAGCTCATACATGACTATCTCGATCACGCCCCTCGTACCATTATTACGCGCACAGCACTGACTTCAGCACATTAACTATTTCCTACTGCAAACACACTTTGTACCATGCACTGTGCTAGAGCTTGTAGTTTGTACTACAGCGCAAGTATAGTACGGAAAAATCGATTGTTGAACGTAGTGTGCAATCAAGAGATGATAAAATGCTCTCCAGACATTCGAACAAGCACACCAGGTCAAGGGTGCTAAATGATCTGCAAATTTACACTTGACTGACACAACTGGAGTACACAGCTCCTAGGACAGTTGGCCAGCCTCTGCATGACAGTTCAATAAGTCATATACTGGCATTCAGTAAATTCTAACCACCCATAGAGTTAGGCGTTTACTGTTGGTGAGTTACCCCATGTGGCACTGTGCTACCTTCAGTACGTAAAACACTTGAATTTATGGGCTAAAGTGATAAAGGGGATTTGGAAAAGACGCACACGATTTATGAAGGGTTTGTCTTATCTCCGCATAACAGCCCTTGAGAGATGTACGGAGGTACAGGGTAATGTACGGTGCAGTCGGAGGTCGCACACAGCTGACCTATGTGAGAAGTAGCACCTCTGAGTGGACGCTGTCAAGACTTGTGTTGAACCAGAACTACACTATCAACATCAGTGCTGCGATAACTTTCAGCAGCTACAGAGGAGGCAATTGTTACAGTTACTTCTATGGAGAACCCAGTGACTCTGTCTATGCCCTGACAAAAGAGAGCCGTAAGTCATTTTTGAAGCTCTGTACACATTTTATGCTGACTGGTGTCAGTAACAATATTCTTTCCTCTCTGTTTTTCCCATCAGCTCCAACAATCGCAATAAGTGCTTTCCATGTCACAGTAGTCAACAGCACAGTAGTGGAGGTCACCTGGCAGCCTCCATCCACCACTGTCGGCATTAATGGGGACCTCAGGGGCTTCAAGCTCTTTGTGGACAAAATTGACGGGAACCAAACCATTATTGATATCCCCGGGGCACTAAACCGGGCCTATTTCGTGACTGACCTGGAGGAGTTGGCAACCTACCTCTTCAGTATACTAATGTACACAGTGGGAGATGGGCCTTTGAGTGTACGGCTGCAGGTCACCATGCCAAATGCCAGTGAGTCAGTTAAACTGGGAACTGAAGCAATTAGGTGAAGTGCAATCTTACGTAATTGAGTACAGATAAATATGCTCTGGTATAGGAACCATTATCATAGCCATAGTACATGGTCTTTCCAAGTAGGTAGTCTATACCTGCTATGTACACAGTACTTATTAACCCTCGGTATGCATGCGCAACGATGGTTCCAGGGAGCCTGATCCTGACTGGATTTAACCACGGAGCCTGTAGTACCTGGTCTGTGTGTCTGTCTGTCAGTCTGTGTGTGTGTCTATTACCACGTTTCCTGCCACTGCGTTCAACAAACCGGCCAAAAGGCGACACTAACGGGTTTTGCACTACACTCTCTTGATTTCAAATTTGGCGATTGTCGTAAAAGCACTTCGTTCGAGACCAAGTCAACTAGCCAATATAATGCTGATTAGCACCTGCCTACCTCAACCGGGTCCGCTCGCTCTGTGTACCTTGAAGGCATACGAAGTCACAACGAAGGGCGTGCATCGACTCCCACATGCTATCTACTACTGTCGCTACCCCGTGTTAGACTCTCCGCGAGCTAATAACAGGAGACCATGAGTAAACGCATACTAATAGCCCAGCCCATCAATTAGCAGTACTGCGCATGTCACAGTTTGCCGAAGGTTTGCACTTTAGTGCTTTTCATTGGCTAAGTGTCTTTGCCCTTGTTATGCAGGCTATGTGCAGCTCTTCCAGGTATTTGGAAGGTGGGGAGATGGAATTGAAGTTCTCAGAGCCTACGCCTACAATACTGGCTATAATGTCCTATGTGGCTCTAATACACCGAATGCAGCCTATGAGTGGAGGTTTGCCAATGGAAGTCGCATTGGCATCTCAAACAGTGGCTTCCGTGCAGCCCATTTTGTCAATGGTGAGAATTTTGTGTACTGCTACAAAGGCTCATCGAGCCACTTTCTGCATTGAGTGTAGGAGGTTTACTTTGGACAGCTTCAGTGAGAGCTCACTTACACCTATGTACGTAGCTCCCCATCTGGTCATAATTTTCTGCCAGAGGTGCTCTATGAACCTTTCAAAACTGATAATCTTGTATGCACATAATGTGGGTGTGGTAGAGCGTGGCCGTAGCGGAAAAGCGGACTCTCGGAGTAGGTAGTGAAAATATATCTTGGGAGTTCTCTCCCTTATTCTGAGTATACAAAAAGAACAAATGGAAAGATGGGTGGAGGAAATAGGAAAGGTGGGAGATGGGAAGGGGTCTAAGACAGCAGGTGAGGAATAGGCGGTGGAGTGGTCTAGAGGAAGATGTGATTAATGTTGAGTGGGCATAGCATATGTGGCCCTTTCAGTGAAGTACAAAAGAGTGGGAGTAGGAAGGAGTGCTAAAGGAATGAAAAGCACTAAAGTGCAAACCCTCGGCGCTAAACGCGCGAGTTGTAGTATCGCTGTATGCTAGCGGACGACGGAGCCAGTAACACAAGTCTCCCCCCAACACAAGGTAGTTGGTTAGAGCAATAGCTCAGGTGTTTCAGAGGCTCTCATATTCAATCTATCCTCTCTTCTGTGCTCCAATGCTCTCGCCAGATGTTTTATAGATGGGAAGGCATGGCTGCATCCACAAACTGCTCGCCACCTGAACTATTATGCTACATTGCGAATACCTTGCTCATCATGTTTATCCAAAGAGAAGCCTGTGGATCCTAATATAACCAATGTGGCGTAGCGCATGCTCCGGCGAAAAATTTACATGACGCGTGCGCATGCCGGAGAGGGCGCGTGCGCGATCGACCGCACATTGGCTTTTTCGCTTGTTTTCACGCCATATCACAGGAACGCAGTCGTTTCAGGAAAATCGCCACATTAATATCTATCTTCTCGTTGTTCACAACCCGTTGGTGCCACTCATTGGCTGCCTTGTAGCCTGTAGTGCGAGAACTCGCGCGGACAGACAGACAGACAGACAGACAGACAGACAGAATGACAGAACAACTACCGTAACCCTTGCTGCGCATGCGCGCCGAGGGTTAACTACAAGGGGTGAGGAATTCCAACACTCTAGTCTACACTCAAGGGATGAATAGTCTGCGTTACTTCTGTTCCTACTTAGTACTCTCCCACGCAGTCCTTCACAGTAGGTTACACAAAATATTTGGGTTTTTGTCGGAAATTGAAGATCAAATAATGAGTGTTACAACTACATAACTACATAGATTAGGATATGCCCCTGAAATTTTACTTAAAGAAGGCACTTCCTGTAGTTGTTCTGTGTTCAGGTTGGTAAGTGTTCTCACAACATTCATGCTACTTACAGTGATTGCAGTTAAATTAGTTTATTCTACACACAATCACATGTGTGTGTGTCCATGCTCAGCTGTGAAACTTTGGTAACAAAAGAGCAATCATAGAGTGATTCCATCTACACACAATCTCATGTGTGTGTCTATCTACAGCTGTAAATAATTACAGAGTAACCATAATCATGCCTCCCAGGAACTGCTGTGCTGCAGATAGGAACAGCCTCGGTCTACCCTCGCCGCCTCAATGCATGTGATGGAGGAGTATACACGTGCATTGGAACCTATCCTGACGGCAGTCGTTCAAGTAGAAACTTCACTCTTATTTATGGATGTGAGTCAAAACACTACCGGCAAGAGCCTCTATGACAAATGAGTCCTAATGATAAGTACACAGGAACAATAGGGCTGTATAATACTTACATAGGCAATGCACATACATACATACTCCACAAATTATTTGTTTGAATTGGTTTTTGTGCAATTCCTGCTCTGTTAACTTGTATGCCTGGGACAAGGCATGTAATTGTACCTATATCCCCTTGAAATATGATGTCGGTAAAGCCACTCTCTTACAACATACATGCAGCTTCTCAGCCACCGATTGGAACACCTCGGCTGATCCAAAGGAGCTCCAGATGGGTTCAAATTGGCTGGGACCCACTCGACTGTGACGGTGGGTTCCCACTCAGTGCCTATGTCGTGGAGTACCGAACGGGAGTCTATTATTACTATTCCTACACGACTCTTGGAGAAGTGACACGCCTGAATTACACCATCAGGGAGCTGTCTCCCTTGACAAGCTACTACTTTAGAATTGGGAGAAAGAGCTCTAGTTCTCTGTCTATCAGCTACTCATCATCACTGTCAGTCACTACACTTGAATCAGGCATGTTTCTATGTTTATTTCTGCCTGTCTAACTGTCTGTTTGTCTCTTCACTGTCTGTGACTGTCTCTCTGTCTCTTCTTAGTCTGTGTTTCTGACTGTCAGTCCATTTGACTGACTGACTGACTATTCTGTCTGTCTGTCTGTCTACTCATATGTAAATTTTTCTAACTTTCCTCTTCTTTTAACTGTGTATAATATTGATGCATAAAACTCTCTTCTATGTACAAAGGCCCTAGTGAACCAAGGTCGGTGGTCGTTAGAGTTGGCTTCAACTCAGAGGTGTGCGCCACATGGGTACAACCTGCCCTCCCTGTTGGGACCATCATTCTCTACAATCTGTATGCAGAGGTCGTTGAGAACTCTGTTGAGGCGGTTGATGTGGTGGACCTTCCTGGTAATACTGCAGTCAAGGTGCGGTGATACTGCAGTACATTGCTGTTCAGCTGCCTCAGTTATGATAGTTGCAATCAAAGGTGTCCTGACGAGGTTGTGTGTGTTGCAGCGGGGCAGCTTTTCCAGCATGCATGTGTATATGATGTAATGGATGAAATGAGGAAAAACAATCCATGAATACCACCACCACCACTGTACACACGAAAACATATTGCCAGTAGCAAACCTTGTATATACCTTATGAGTCATGGCTGCGAACATTAATGTCTTAAAACAGTGCATGTATACTCTTACGTTACTCTTGCCTTGCTTTTGTAATCTTGTGATTTCTTGTTGAGAGAAGGGTATAAGCAAATGCTTAATTAGCCAACCTAGTAGTCTTGAAATATGTGTGCTTGTACGTATGTATATATTTATAATACGTTGTATGCAACATTCCCCGCTTACAGAATGTGCTATATGGTAAGCAGGAATGTTGGATACAACGAGAGGGACATCCCAAGGAAGTACAGTGTACATGAGGATTTCCTTTTATGTTCCTTGACTACCCTCCTATGTATAGGTAGCCAGCCCACAGGAAGTATACTATAAGCCTTGTGTCTCTGAATAGGGGAACCCCAAATGAAATCATGAAACCACTAGAGAACTGATCATTTAATGCAGGAATCAAATAATATTAAACCCTGTACGTGCATGCTGGCTTCATTGCCGCGGCCCAATCCACTATGCCAGTATTTTTTAATTCGGGTTTTGGCTCGGTGCCTGACCTTGACCAGCAGGAGTGGGGAGGAGCCTAGGCTCCAAACCGCGAATGTCTGTGCATGGTCAGCAGCACATACCAGTGGCAAAGCCTTGTGGGGGTGAATCTCATTAGTTCAGAACCAAGCTCATGTCAGCCTTTATAAACTCGTGATGCCAGAGAGAGAAGTTGTGGTATGCTCTGCTGATGAGGGCCAACAAGCCCGAAGCTGTCCAGAGCTCCGCATCTTTTATCTCTTGGAATCACATGGTTTTTTCTACATGTGATACTCACTGAAGCAGCTACATACAGCAAAAACTAAAACTGGCTCCGTCAACCATGTGGCATCGTGTGGCCTGGCCCATCAATTAAAGTTCATGCATTAAGTGCACATAATCACTACGTGCGTGCCTTTCTTGGGCAAAGGGTTTGAACTTGTGTGCTTTTTCCTGCAGTCACTTCCTGGGAGCCAGAGGTCAGGGTGCATGAGGCTGAGTGTGACAGGAGTCATCTACCACTTCCAGATGAGTGCAGTGGTTATTATCAACGGACGCAGAGTAGAGGGCGCCCTCTCTCCCTACTCCCCACAGACTACTCTCTTTGTACCTGAGCCAGGTAATTGAGCCTCTTTGTGACTGAAATGATTTGTTGGTAGAGGGTGACATGTGTACTGTGTATATATGAGGCGCTACGGGTATGTGTGCGGGTGGATAGGCACTTATGAGGATTATCATGTTTAACTCATTGGGCGCCATAGGTGTCTCCTTAAATAAGCAGAAATTGATGTATAACATATTAGCGCCTAGTATTATAGCCATATATAAATTCTTATGCACTTATGGAGGCTCTGTGCATATATTATATGTAAATGGCACCAAAAGGGTTAATGACTGTGGTATTGCCTCTTGGAAATTTTAACCGACCTCAAATGGTTAGCTACAACTACATAAATCGGCATTTTCCTTTCTGTCTTAAGCACTTCTAAAAAAGTATCACATCTTCTACATACAACCGGTATTAGCATATTAGTAGGAGACAGCAGCTGTGCATATCAGGGTCACAAATCCAATAGAAGCCTGATATTACGTATATTTATTATGTATAGCAGAGAACTAGTGCAGTACCACTGCCCTGTTTAAATTTGGCACTGCACAGAACTTTACTCAGAGCTCATTTTCAGGGACAGGTCCACTGTCTCAGTGTCATTAGCCCAGTCGTATGTCTGATGTAACCATCTTGCTGGTCACTAGGAGAGCTCAGATTCTTGACTAGCAGCAACTGCATAATAATTATGTAATGACCACTGCGTGTACAATAAAATATGGGGATCCTTCGATTATACAGTTTTGGTTGCCAGGTAGGAGTAAAGAGTGCTTTCCCATAAGTCTTGGCATTAATTATCAATGTTACTTTAAATTTGGCCTTGTGCCAGTTCTAAAAGCATCACCCATGTAGGCATTATTAGAAGAATTCAAACTGCTTAAAAGAAAGTATTATACCAATCATCATGCAAGTGGCGGTACTAATTACACTAATTTGTGGAATGTGTATCAATGCCTCATGCCAGTGGACATCCATGTGTCCATATGAACATCCTACTCTTTCAGGTCCCTGTACTCAGTTTGTAGCCTTGCTATCTTTCCTAACACGCACAACATCGTTGGCACAGAGCAGTTTGCCAGCACCTTTCACACATGTACTATAATTATATGTGAGAGGGCATGGGAAAAGGGACCTATTTGGCTGGAATGGTAAAAAGTAAGTTTTTCAGGGTGAAAAACCACAAAAACTTAATTTTCACATTCCAGCCATATAGGTCCCTTTTCCCATGCCCCCTCACATATGCACACCCCAAACAGCAAGTAGTTTGACATTTTCACTCAAAAAAATAATAAAAGCCTTTTGTGGCCGCCGGGCGATGTATGTACCCTGGCTCACACTATTATCCTACATTCTTGTGTATCGCTCTTGCTATGCAGTAAGCTAGAGCCTTAGTAGTATTGTAAATGTGTGCAGGTCTATCTCAGCCGGTGAATGTCCGTGCCTCCTCAACTAACACAAGTGTTACACTGCAGTGGGAACTGCCTGAAGACCTTCAGCTGGATGAGAACACATTCTACAACGTATGTTTTCATACCTATGTGCATGTGCATACACAGCCGCAGCTCATGAAGGGTTAGGTAAATATTATACCGAGGTATTATTAATAGTGAATAAGTAACATACTCAGCATGAATCCACCCCCAAACGGCAGACAGGGTTCTTGTACTTTTTTATAAACACTTCCTATATTATTGAATCCACCCCAAATGGGCAGACAGGGTTCTCATAAACATTCCGATACTTTATCTTCAAAGGTTTCTTACTCTGGTATGGTGGAGTGGATTTCCCCCAGTGGGGTGTTCACCAGTTTCCGGGAGCAGGGATGGAAGACAACAGATAACACTACCGTCATCTTCTCTCCCCTCACTCCCTCCACTGCGTACATATTCGGAGTTAGCGTAGTTACAGAGGATGGCCAGAGTGGAACGGAGGTCACTAGTACTGTCACCACCAGCAGTGAAACTGGAGGTATGCATAATATATGTACCCTAAAGCAGGAGTAACAACCACTTTTTCATGTGACCATCAATACATTGGGCAAAGTGCTTGTGCAAATGCCAACTCCCTTTGGGTTGAAACTCTCCATCACTACGTATGTGAAACTTTTTCATCCAATCTGTACAATAGAATTGTGGTTGGACGTAAGAAAGTGTGTAGAGTTTGTAGATAGTGATTTCATTTGGAAAGCTTATGTGAATTTGTGCAAGAAAAGTTGTATATTGAGTCACTTAGGTAACGTGTGGGTTTGCTTCCCTGCACAATAATACATCCATGCACATCAAGGGACAGTCACCGACTTGGTTTTTCATTCATATGTGATTCACTGTTCCCCTAGTTTAGCAATGGAATGTAGACAGACACTAAAATCTGAGTATGCGATGGAATGTGAAGCGCTATATACATTGTGATACCAAGCGTAGCCGCATACGGTGCTGGAATCGGAAGTTATTCTAGATTTTCAAGGTGCATTCTCAGCGCGAACGTACTTTAGCTATACCATTGTGGTTCATGTGAGTGCATGTCAATTGTAGACAGGCTGAAGGACACTAATATCTGTGTGTATGCAATGGAATGTAGGTGGATGTGTATACTACGATTGCTTATCAGTCAATGAGTACCCCTTGTCTGTAAACCAGGAAGTTTGGTCAGAAAGTGTGTGAGTGTGTGCATACTATACCCTTGTGGTTCATGAGTGCATGACATTATCATAAGTGCAACAAGGGAGCAGACAAAATTGCAGTGGTTTCAGTATGTAGCGTAATATACTATGATGGTAAGAGATAGGGTGTCCAGAAACCAATATTAAGTGGACATCTATGAAATAAAAATAATTATTGATGTAGCTAGCCTTTCTCAGAGTCAGACACTGAGACTAAAAACTGTGGTGAATACTGTGTTACTTGCTGCACTTGTGAGTTGAACCTATTATGATACCACTTAGCGGTATATACCTCTGAGCATGTTTACATATAGTCCTATGGTATTCATGTGCATATTTTTCTACTGTCCATTGATTATTTTGTCATTAACATCCAGGAAAGCTGGCTTACTTTCAAGTGCGCATCCAGACAGGCAATGCCAACTGTGAGCAGTGGGTGGTAAGTATACACATTCCCTGAATGTGTCATCCAGACACTCTCTACTTTCCGTGTACTGATGAAGCACATGCATTAGCTTTATACTCTAGCTCAGATTGTGAAACCCGTAAGAGTAATGAACCTCAGAGCCCTACAGCTTTTTTTAAAAGCATCTCAAATTTTGAGAGCCCTGCAAAGGATGTTTTTCCAACTTAAGGCTACTATTAAATGCAGGTACAGATTAACACTCGGTGCACATGTGCAGCGAGGGTTACAGTACTTGGTGTGTCTGTCTGATTGTGGTCAGCCATTCTCGCACTACAGGCTACGAGGCGGCCTATAACCTATGCAAACCCTTTAAAAATGAAAATATTGATTTTCCTGAAATGACTGCATTTGAGAGATATTATTCTGTGAAAACAAGCAAAAAAACCGATATATTCATAGCAATCTAGTCAGATTGAGAGTGTATCTGTGCCACACGCACTAAAACATAGGCGAGGTATGGGAAATGGAAATTAAAATTGCAAGCTGGACTTGATGTACGTATATACTAACTATCGCAACACAAGGGAACTTAAAGCACGAATGGTTGTAGGAAGGAATAGATTCAGCTCAAACTTTTGTGCAACGTGACAATTTTATTCCCATTATTCCGATAGTGCTATTGTATTTTATCCTTCGTAGTAAAGGTAGAGTATAGTTTTATTCCATGGATAACATGAAGTGGGGCTATAACTATAGTGCTCATTAACTTTTGTCTGGTCACTGATAAAGAAAGCCATGAAGCCATGTTGAATGCCTCATGTTCTCAGGCTGAAGATACAGAGGGCAAGCTGAGCCAGATACAGAAGTCCCTACAGCAGAGTATGTTGCTACTCTGCCAGTGTCAGCCCCAGCTGAGCCAGGGAGAGTTCAGTTGCCGAACAGGCCCACCCAACACCGTCACCTACAGAGCCAGGATAACGGGGACTTCCTCACGGAGTGCAACTGAGGTGGTGGCCATCATGGGAGCCTGGGTCCAGACCAACAAAGGCTCAGTCCAGATAGACAGACTGCGGTACTATTTGGACCCCACCTGTGATCCTACTCTTGAGAACATCCATGGCCCAGACTGCCCGGTGGCTGAAACACCAACGGATGGTATATAGTACTGTGACAACTGACAATACTAGAACAACTGCAACAACTGTTAAAGAGGCATAAACGGTCCACTTTCTGAAAAAAATAGATTTTTTGTTCACCGACAATTGCCTCATAGTCTAGAAGTGTGTGTATTTTGCATCATCATGTCAGTATAACTAGAACAGTTCTTTCAACCAAACTGCAGAAGGCAACTTAATGTATTATACCAACCATCATGCAAGTGGTGGTACTAATTACACAAATATGTGGAATGTGCATATATGCCTCACACCAGCGGACATCCCTGTGTGGGCATGAACATCCTACTCCTTTTGTAGCCTTGCTATCTTTCCACAACACACACAACATCGTTGGCACAGAGCAGTTTTGCCAGGACCTTTCACACATGCAATATAATTATATGCACACCTCAACTGCAAATAGGGTCACATTTCACTCTGGTAATAAAATCCTATTGTTGAGCAAGTGGCCGCCGGGCGATGTATGTACTCTGGCTCACACTATTATTCTTCATTCTTGTGTATCACTCTTGCAAGCAAGCTGCGTGTATGACTCTTGCATATACAGTAGCCTTAGTAGTATTGTAAATATGTGCAGGTCTACCTCAGCCGGTTAATGTCCGTGCCTCCTCAAACTAACACAAGTGTTACACTGCAGTGGGAACTGGCTGAAGACCTTCAGCTGGATGAGAAGACATTCTACAATGTAAGTTTTCATGCCTACGTTGTGCATGTGCATACACAGGCGCAGCTCATGAAGGGTTTGGTAAATAATTATATACGAGGTATTATAAAGAGCGAATAAGTAACATACTCTACAAATCTGGATGGTGTGGTTAAAGTCAAGGCAGTCTGCAGTCTATGATGTCCTTTACTATAATTGAATCCACCCCCAAAGGGCAGACAGGGTTCTTGTGCTTTTATAAAACACTTCTATAACTACCCCAAAGGGCAGACAGGGTTCACATAAACATTCCGATACTTCATCTTCAAGGTTTCTTACTCTGGTCTGGTGGAGTGGAGTTCCCCCAGTGGGGTGTTCACCAGTTTCCGGAGCAGGGATGGAAGACAACAGATAACACTACCATCATCTTCTCTCCCCTCACTCCCTCCACTGCGTACGTATCAGAGTTAGCGTAGTTACAGAGGATGGCCAGAGTGGAACGGAGGTCACTAGTACTGTCACCACCAGCAGTGAAACTGGAGGTATGCATAATATGTACCCTAAAGCAGGGGATAACAACCACTTTTTCATGTGACCATCATACATGGGGCAAGTGCTTGTGCAAATGCCAACTCCCTGTGGTTGAAACTCTCCATCACTACGTATGTGAAACTTTTTCATCCAATCTGTACAATAGAATTGTGAGTTGGACGTAAGAAAGTGTTGTAGAGTTGTAGATAGTGATTTCATTTGGAAGCTTATGTGAACTTGTGCAAGAAAAGTTGTATATTGAGTCACTTAGGTAACGTGTGGGTTGCTTCCCTGCACAATAATTACATCCATGCACATCAAGGGACAGTCACAGACTTGTTTTCATTCAATGTGATTCACTGTTTACCACTCTAGTTTAAGACACTAAAATCTGAGTATGCATGGAATGAAGGTTAGATGTGTATACTTATCAGTCACTGAGTACACCCATGTCTGTAGTTTAGTGTGTGAGTGTGTGCATATTTTACCTTTGTGGTTCATGTGAGTGCACCATCAATACTAGTAGGTGAATGCAGGGCATTATTGGCAAGCTGGAGTGAGCACACATTGATTGCATCTGCACGAGCCATTCTAGCCTCTTTACAATTTGTAACTTCGAACCACGAAGATTGGAAAGAGGCACAGCCTCGGTCAGGCACCGAAGAGCGCAGCGAATGCTGTCGAATGGCTCACTGGCTGGATGTGCATCGAGGATAAAGCTAGGTAGCAACATTCCGGGAAAAGAAAACGCGTAATTAAAATGCTGATGACGTACGGTGACATTAATATTAGAAAAATTGCGCTGTTCAGAACCACTAGGTTAGCTTGTTCTCGCTTGCCAATCACAATGGAATGTAGACAGACGCTAAAATCTGCATATCGAATGTAGGTAGATGTGTATTATTTAACAGTCACTGAGTACACCCATGTCTGTAGTTTAGTGTGTCAGTGTGTGCATACTAGCTATACCATTGTGGTTCATGTGAGTGCATGTCAATGGTATATAACAGGCTGACAGACACTATAATATCTGTGTGTATGCAATGGAGATTGCTTATCAGTCAATGAGTACCCCATGTCTGTACACTGGGAAGTTCAGTCAGAACTGTGTGTTCGAGTAGTATGTGCGATTACTATACTTGTGGGTGTTATGACATCGTTTATGATCAGATTCTATGAAATTAAAATGAATTATGACTGTAGCTAGCCTTTCCTTGCATAATATTATCACAACACAACTTAACTTAAAGGACGAATGGTTGTAGGAAGGAAGAGAGTCAGCTCAAACTTTTGTGCAACGTGACAATTTAATTCCCCTTATTCGATAGTGCTATTGCCTTCGTAGTAAAGGCCATGGATAACATGAAGTTGGCTATAACTATAGTGCGCATTAACTTTGTGTCTGTCACTGATAAGAAAGCCAGTGAAATGCCATGTTGAATGCTCATGTGCATCAGGCTGAAGATCAGAGGGCAAGCTGAGCTCCAGATACAGTAAGTCTCTACAGCAGAGTATGTTGCTACTCTGGTCTCAGTGTCCGCACCCAGCTGAGCCAGAGGAGAGTTCAGGGATTGTCGAACAGGCTCCGCGCCAACACCGTCACCTACAGAGCCAGGACTGCAGCGGGACTCCTCAGCTGGAGTGGGCAACTGACTGTGTGGCCATCAATGGAGCCTGGGTCCAGACGCACAAACGCCTCAGTCCAGATAGACAGGACTGCGTACTATTGGATCCCGGTTCACCTGTGATCTACTCTGAGAACATCCATGGCCCGACTGCCAGGTGGCTCAGACACCAACAGATGTACTGACTAGTGACAACTGGTGGTAGTACTGTGACAACTGACAATACTACAACAACTGAGACAACAAAAAACAAGCCTGTTACTAGCGACACCAGCAAGCCATCTACTGAAGACTCTACCACCCAACCCATAACCCCCCCAACGAAAACTGGCATTGACCCTAAGGACCCGCAGTCTGAGAGACAAACTGGTGACGATAATGGAGGTGCTGGGGCTACCCACCGGTCAAGTTGCAGGGATTTTCTAGGTGGCGTGATTACCGGTTTGCTTGCTACACTGATTATCATCATTGTCTTTTTCTTTCTTGTGCTGGAAGTACAGGAAACAGTCGTAAGTTTGCGTTTTCTCAATCCGCTGTAGTACTAATCATTGCTCTCTCTACATCTTATACTTCATACCCTTGCTCCAATGCTCTTGTGAATGTAGTGAAGCACAATGCACCTAAATCAGGTTGTACCGTACAAGAGCTATAATGGCGTGTTAGATGTGCCTCACTAATGCAAGTCGTAAGCTACTTCCCAAACGACAGTTCTGCGTAATTGATCCATTGTGCAAACTTTGATGTGTTCCATATTTCTGGTGCAGATACAAAAGTCAAAGTGAGTTTAATGAGCTGGTGAATGAGCTGGACGAGTTGATCTGCAAGGAAGGTGTCTCACAATGATTTGTACATTACAGATAATTATTACAGCTAGAGCTAGGCGGAGGGGAAATAATGCTGAATTCAAACACGTAGCTCGGGACAGTTGCCGCATTATTCCTGACTTTATAGTGACCTGACCCGCCCTGTAGTCTACGGCTAGGCAATTTCAACAAGCTTGCATATTATGCCGCACTGGGTTTAGTCAGTGGTATATGTTTTCTGTGAACTTATAACCCTCACGTCAGCGGGTGTACTGTATCTTGTCTGTCTGTCTCGCGAGCTTCTCGCACTACAGGCTACGAGCGCAATGATGTGGAACCACGGCTTTTGAACATGAGAACATGCACATGAGTGCTGGCTTTGTTTCCTGAACCACTGTGTTCCAGAGATATGGCGTAAAACAAGCGAAAAAGCCAACGTGCGATGCAAATACGCACGCGCCCTTGCCGTTAGGCTACACTGGTGCGCACGCGTCATGTTCAGTTTTCGCCGGAGTAGCGACGCCATAGTTTGAATAGGATCGACGGTATATTGGGCAAGTCTTGTCTCTCCTCTGTCAGTTTCAATCACTCTTTTCTTTGTTCCAAATGTAACAAGTTGAGCAAGGCATGTCCGCAATATGCATAACAGTTCACGTGAGACGAGCAGTTTGTGGATGTGGCCATTCCTCCAAAGCAGAGTCTGGCAATGCATTAAAACCCAGAAGAGCGGATAGATTGAATAAAGCAAATGTGAGAACCTCTGAAAACACCTGAGCAATTGTTCTATAAACTGCTAGCCCTCTGATGCAACTAGATCTAGCCTGTGTTAAAGCTAGACTCATGTACTGGCTCCATAGACGACGCATGGCCAAGCATACAGCAATGCTACAACGTGCACATTTTGCGCCGAGAGTTTGTACTTTAGTGCTTTGCATCTGAACGAATTCTCGTGGGGTGGACTGAAGTTAAGTATAACCCGTTGGGCCTGTATACTATTGCCAACGTATTTTTAAGGCATAGC
>CASHTH010003122.1:0-18439 GCA_030341885.1 Geodia barretti
CATAAATTAGCCCTATATTGTCGCCACTTTTCTCACAACATGAATTTGAGGACAATGGTGAGACTGAGACACATAGATCCACTTGTGCATAAGAAAACGAGTCATAGCTGCACATCATACAATAGAGATCACTCGTGCTAGCAAGAGATTTTAATGACAGTGCATTTAGCCGGCACTCTTTAGTTGAGTCCCCTCTCTCTAAGACCAGTCTGTAAAGGGATTCTCTGGCGGGCCATGAACACAGCATTGTAAAACTCGTTGAGCGAACACCGAAGTCTTAGACTGCACACAATGCAGTCACAACTAAAAACTGAGGAGCTGTCGGAGAGGGCAACACCTGTGCATCACGTGCTTAAGAGATGAGACATTCTATGAGGGAACACAGTCATGCTTTGCGACAATATAGGGCTTGTGTGGAGGAAGATTTACCGTCTTAGTTGTTAAGAAAATGGATAGCTGTACAGCTGGATGTAGCTCGTCCGCGTTCAAACCTTGGTTGGTAGCAGCTCTTTGAGGAAAGCACCGCGGAGGAGAGTTCTCCCAAACCGATACTGGGCGCAATTGACGATTGTGTCGATGCTGGTATAAAGTACTGACTATTAGCGGCGGCGTCTCAACTTTTCGACGATAGCCCAGCAGGGGAGAGGCCTCCCGATTCCCCACTGAGCACTGGGCACTGTTGACGACTTCGTCGACGATGACAGAGAATCACTGCTATTAGAAGCGTCGTAACTGTTAGAGTCGGGGCGAGGTCTGAGCAGTCTCAGCTCGTGATCGTCGCTTCTGGACGCCCCAGTCTGCGCGTACTATAAACAGAAGTTTCTTAGTTATAAGTAAGCCACCTAACCGCAGGTATATATTTTATCACTAAGAGTGCAGTGCGTGCAGGTGTCTTACCCCAAAATGAACCTCATTAGCTATTCATTTTCAAAGCATTCTTGACATACCATTTTCTTATTACCCTTTTTCACCTCCCACACCTTAATCCCCTTGTTTTAACCTATTCCTTCCCCTCCCCCCTCCCCCTCCCTCCTCCCCCTCCCTCCAGATGTGGCCCCGGCCTGTGCAGAGAATGGTCCCTGTCTCTTGCCATCTGCCCACAACAAGAGCCTCCAGTCTGAAGGCAACAGCTCTCTCAGTGTCACTGCCAGCATGAACACTCGCTACAGGGACGTAGAAGATGAAACCAAGCCACTCATTAAGAGAACCCCTGTTATAACATAATAAATTAATTTAAGTCACTTTCTCATTCACTATGCCTCAGATGCAGCGTGTATATTGGTTTTTGTTGTAACTTATGTTGTTTGATATAATATTTGTGCATACTATACGAATAGTATGAACACAAGGTGTTTACTGTTTAGTGACATCTGACATTAACCGCAGTCTTTATGGGTGCTTCCACAAGACTATGAGTCCGCAGCTACACAGCCACAAGAGAATAAGGTGATTGTTGGATCCTTTTGCATCAGTGGCATTCCTTTAACCGAGACATAATAACCCCATCTCTGAAGAAAGCTGTCCGCTCCAGCGCTTACGCCCTTACATTACCTGTTTGTTTCTCTCCGGCTAAAGCATACATCTATAGTATGTGTCCATGACCAGCAAAAGATTGAAAGACAAAGATGTAGGGATGGGGTTATGAATGACTTCGGTGTAGGCATCTTCTTGTTCCCTTTTTTCGTGATGTGACATCCCTACATCCACTTTCATTTGAAATGATTTTTCCACTTGTATAATAATGTGTACTAGCCTTTCAAGCGAACAAGTGTGACCACTGTGGGATGGTTTATATTGGTTGATATAATAATACTAGTCTTCAAACCAAGACTGAATTACAAGTTTGACCACTGTGGGATGGTTTATCACTAAGTAGGGTAGCTAGTACTTAGTACAAGTGGAAAAATCATTTCTTCAAAATGAAGGGGTGATATAGGGATGGTTTGAAGCACCAAAAAGGAAGAAACAAGGGGTCATTACACAGCAAAGATGCACCAAGCTACATGACACCATCCCTATATCTTTGTCTCATAGTAAACTTTACTTGTGAACTAGCTATAATTATAACACAAAGATATAGGGATGGTGTCATGTAGCTTGGTGCATCTTTGCTGTGTAATGACCCCTTGTTTCTTCCTTTTTGGTGCTTCAAGCCATCCCTATATCACCCCTTCATTTTGAAGAAATGATTTTTCCACTTGTTTCCACTATTTTTCAAGCTTTCTGCATTTTCAGTCACTCTGATCGATGTTTATGGGTGTTGTAGAGATAACTGTTGAAAGCATCAGCTAATGTAGGGTGTATGCGTAGTGTCTCCAACAGCGATGCGATTAGGTTGTGGCACATAATTATGGTGGGGTGGTATCGTAGGCAGGCTTCAGTAATCAGACTACTATAACCTGGGGGACAAACAATGAAGGCGCTGGGCAAGGCCCGCGTAACACGGCGCACACTGCCAAGTTGCTCCTCGTATATACAAATCATCAGCAAAACGTAAGCTAGCCAGTTAATTAAAAATATGTATACTGACTTACAGAAGGCACTGGAGGATAAGAGTTCCTCTGCAGGCATCCTGGCTTAGTCTCGTAGACCTGGTTCACTATCATAAGTCCGGTAGTACTTAGTATAATGAAAAGCACTAAAGTGCAAACTCTCGGCGAACTGGGGATGCGCGGTACCGCTAATTGATGGGCTGGGCTGCTATTAGTATGCGTTTACTCGTGGTCTCCCGCTAGTAACTCGCAGAGAGTCTGACACGGGCTAGCTACAGTAGTAGATAGTATGCGAGAGTCGATACACGCCCTTCGTTGTGACTTCTTGTGCCTTCAAGATACACAGAGTAAGCGGACCCGGTCGAGGATATAAGCGCATGCGCATTTTCCGCAGCGATAAAAATGGCCGACTACGCATTAGCCGTACAATGGTGGAAGCGCTCTAGCTCTGCAACGGAGCATTTTAAGAGAAAACCGCCTTTATTTTCTGACCTTTGTCGCCTGTTGGGTAGATGGTATCGTTTCTGGGACGAACAGACACCCGAGAAGTGAGATTGAGAGTAACAGACAAACAGACAGACAGACAGACAGACAACAAACCCAATGAAAAGCACTAAAGTGCAAACCCTCGGCGAAGTAGCTCGCAGAGAGTCTGACACGGGCTAGCTACAGTAGTAGATAGCACGCGAGAGTCGATACACGCCATCCGTTGTGACTCCTTGTGCCTTCAAGATAGACAGAGCAAGCGGACCCCCTCGAGGTAAGCCTGTGCTAAATATAAGCGCATGCGCATTATCCGCCAGCGATAAAATGGCGACTACCGGCATTAGCCATACAATGCTGGAAGCGCTCTAGCTTTGCAACGGAGCATTTTCAGAGAATACCGCCTTTATTTTCTGACCTTCATCGCCCGTTGGGTAGATGGTATCGTTTGTGAGACGAACAGACATTCGAGAAGTGAGATTGAGAGTAACAGACACACAGACAAACCCAATGAAAAGCACTGAAGTGCAAACCCTCGGCGTATTGTGACGCGCACGCGTAAGTAAACGCATGCGCAGTACCACTAATTGATGGGCTGGGTTTAGTTTATCTATTACTCGTGGTCTCTTGCCAGCTAGCGCAGAGTCTGACGCTGGCTAACTACACTACTAGATGGGATGCAAGAGGCGATACACGCCCTGCGTTGCATCTTCTGGTGCCTCCGAGGTACGCAGAGCATGCGGAGCGATTATGTCGTAGTTAACCGCACCATCCGTTGTGTATTTGCATATTGGCTTTTTCACGTTCTAGTTCTGCAACGGAGCAGTTTCAGAGAAAATCCCACATATTTTCTGACCTTCATTGCCCGTTAAGTAGGTCGTATCCTTTGTGAGACGAACAGACACTCGTGAAGTGAGATTGAGAGTAACAGACACACACACACACACACACACAGACATACCCAACTACAGTACCCTCGCTGCGCATGCGCGCCGAGGGTTAATTATAGGGGTGACACAGGTTGTCCTGCATTATGACCATACATTGATAGTAATGCGCGCGCACCGAATTGGGGAAACGCCCTCCTCGGCGCATGCGGCTCACTGATGCTGAGTTAGCAGCAAATGGCGTTGTCCAGTGACTACCGTGGAAGAGCTCAACGATCTACCGTAGTGACTTGCGGCAAGAAACAAGCGATCGCTTGATATGCGTACACACCTCCGGCAAATTTGGAGACGTTCTGTGAAAAAAATCAACGCTTCAACTGCTTCCGGTAAGGAGCTAGCGGGTCTGAAGAAGAAGAAGAAGTCTTAGAAGAAGAAGAAGAATATGTTGATGATGACACGAAAATCGCGAAATCCCGTAAGTGTGAATTCTCTCGTGGGGAACTGAGGGCACGTAGGAAGTCTTGGGGTATATGTATAGCTAGGTATTGGCCTCTAGACTATTGCTAGTGATTTTGAAGCCATGGTGAGTCATTGTCGCTGAGTTTTGAGGCGTTTTGTACGTGGATCACGTGAGATTTCACTCGCGTCTAGAGCGTCTAAGCCACACGGGTGTTTCGAATCGGCCACTGAGACGTTAAATGTTTCGTGTGCGCGCACATATACGGTATCTAATTAATTATTCATGAGTCTCCGTCCGGTTGAAGCCGGTTTCCCAGCGATCGTTTCCACCACTTCCTTCCAGGAGATCCACTAACGGAAGTAGTTACTGGCACATTCCTTACTATACTACACAATACAGTGATGTGCGCAGAGCCACCACGCGTCCTCCGCAACTGAGCAGCTGTTATCTTACCATACCGCAAAATATAGGGATGTGCATCTAGCATCATAGATGTATGGGGCTATGATAGGGAGTTTTGTTCATCATGTTCTCTTCTTCCTGTTCAACCAGTATAACTCAAAAACTGAATGAGATAAAGCCATGAAATTTTGTAGGAATGTACATAGCGATAACCACATGTGCAACATCATACTTTTTTGTTTGTAAACAATGTTGTTTACTGTAAACAACAACAAAAGTGCCCCAGGAAATACATTATGATGGGCACTACATTATAATGGGCGTACTGCATGACATGTGTCAGTGTAACTTACAATTATTGGTAAGAGCTATGTGAACGAAAGTTTGTATACATAATGTGTTCAATAACCAACATCAAAATCACAACAGTACATGTTTGTAAATAACAACAAATAGCCTCAGGCACATTTCTTTTTACTTCTCCACTTCTCTAACTTTCCAACGGTAGCACGCATAGAGATGAAACTTGGTATGTATGCCTACTATATCATTTCCATGGCAATTACATGTTTCCATGACAACCGAATATTGTTTGAAAAGCCTCAAGCAATTTTCTCTATCTTCACTCCTCACTGTATCACGCATGGAGGTGAAACTTGGTGCACATGTGTATTACATCATTTCCATGACGACCACAACAACAAATAGCCTCAGGCACTTTTCTTCTTCACTCAAACTTGCTAATGTAGCACGCATGGAGGTGAAACTTGGTATGTATGCCTATTATATCACTTTCATGACGATTACATGTTTCCATGACAACCGCATATTGTTTGAAAAAGCCTCAGGTAATCTTGCTTAAAACTACTTCTTCACTCCTCAGACTTGCTAACTGTAGCACGCATGGAGGTGAAACTTGGTATATACACATGCGTATTACATCATTCCCATGACAACTCTATGACGACTACATATTGTTCAATAGCTTCAGGCACTTCTCCTCAAACTTGGTAATGGTGGCACGCATGGAGATGAAACTTGGTATGCATGCGTGTTACATCATTTCCATGACAACTTCATGTTTCCATGACGACCACATTGTTTGAACAACATCAAATAGCTTCAGGCACTCTTCACTCCTCAAACTTGCTAACGGTAGCACTCGTGGAGATGAAACTTGGTACGAATGCGTATGATATCATTCCATGACAACCACATATTATTTGAAAAACTAAACCAAGGCTGAATTACAAGCGTGACCACTGATGTGGGATGGTTTATATTGCTAGATCCCCCTGCCCTGATATACTACTAGCCTTTAAAACCAAGGCCGAATTACAAGCGTGACCACTGTGGGATGATTTATATTGCTAGATCCCCCTGCCCTGATAGCTGAGTTAAAACCCACACAACCCCTTTCAAGTGTGAACCATTGTGTGGGATGGTTTATTTTAGTACATTCCTCTGTCCTGTCTTCCAACATTTAGATATGGCACCCACACATGCATTCATGCACTGTATAAAAGCACCAGACCTAGACAGAGGGTATGCAACAGACCTTTATTGCTCTATCGTCTTTGGCTCAATGATGCAGTGCTACATTGCTGGTTCCATTATTGGCCTCATTCTTTTGACAAGTGGGATTAAAGCTCAATTTGATTCGGGAGCAGGGGATATTTTTAGTTTGCAAGTTACTCAGGTAATTACCAAGCAACTTGTATATAGCTATGTGATAAATGAGTATGTCTCCTTCTCTATAGGATGTGTGCCTTGAAAGGGGATCTAGGAACTACAATTACCTTCAGTACCTTATTGTTGGTACTCACCCTTACTATCCTCTTAAACGATCTCTGTTACAGTTTGAAGATCTTCCGTCCAATTGTACACACGTTCACTGGGCCAAAATGTATGTGTATTTCGCATATGCACACAAACCAAGCTTTCTGTCGGTGACACAAGTACCATACATTTCTCGACCACTGCAAGTACATCAGGTATTGTAAAAACCTACGCTTTACAAAATACATTGAGCTTCTGTTAATGCAGGTGAGGCAGAACTGGTCTGAATCTGAAGCTACCTCAACCTTTCGTGTCTCTGGTCAGCGATGGAATCAGCCATGGCTCGCTCTGGATGGTAGTGATGCTGATCCCAATGGCCTTCTGTGTTATCCTGTTACTATCTACACCAGCAGGTACACAAACTCTTTCATTACTGTGAGGCAATTTGTATCACCTCAATGTTTTTGTTGTCTCAGGCCTGCAGGTTTCGTTGAATTTGACATCACTGAAGCATTGCGCAACTGGCAAAGTGGAGATCCCAACTATGGTGTTCTACTACTGGCAACAAACGAGAATACCCTTGGAAGAGGCATCAGATTCTATAGTAATGCTAGTGGGAACTCACGACAGCATGCATTTGTCCATGTGCTCTGTGACTAGAGAGCAGCCTGTTTGCTATATAATTATGAACACGATTATCTTTGGTGTATAGGTATATACTATTGATTATGTTGGCAGCATAAAAATGAAAAGCACAAGTGCAAACCCTCGGCTAGCAAACACATCAACCGACACGACAGTGGAGATCGAGCTGTTTCTTGTGTATTATGTACATATTTTGTACTGGCTTTTCCCCTGCTATTTGGAGTGGCGCCACTAAACGGTTTTGTTTTCACAACTGTTTTACTCTTATGCAAGCCGTTTCTAGTGTAGTATATACTGCGCAGGAAAACTTACAGGGCTTCAGTGTGACTGTCCAAACTATGCGGTTCTTTGTACTCCTTTTGCGGTATGGTGGTAAGATAAGCAGCTGCTCAGTTGCGAAGGACGCGTTGTGGCTCTGCGCACACCACTGTATTGTTTAGTATAGTAAGGAATGTGCCAGTAACTACTTCCGTTAGTGGATCTCCTGGAAGGAAGTGGTGGAAACGATCGCTGGGAAACCGGCTTAAACCGGACGGAGACTTATGAATAATTAATTAGATACCGTATATGTATGTGCGCGCACAGGAAAAAGTTAACGTCTCAGTGGCCGATTCGAAACACCCGTGATCCACATGTACTCTCATGAATATACTAACTTCCGGCCTCCGCCCCCCTTTGTTGCGCCTTAGAGCGCTTAGTTAGCTAGGCCAGGGCGCTTGCAGTATTATGATGAATATTCATGAACCATCAGTTTATGTAATGGTAATTTGCGCAGTGGCCACGATAGAAACACGCGTGGTCATGCATCTCTGGATGGCGCGCGGCGTTGGGGGACGTGCCGACTTCCGAGCTGAGCCTAAGAGCATACCTACCAACCTGCAGATAAAGCTTTGCTTGAGAGATTTGGATGCTGTGGGTCTAATCAAAATGTATGGTCATGATCCATCACATGTTAGCATAACAAACGGGGATTTTGGGGATTTTATTGTAGGATAGGCAGTATTTTTGCTTGATTATCAAGGAAAATCTGGATGGTTGGTAGGTATGTAAGAGCATGGCGAATGCAGGGCATTTTTGGCTAGCGAGAGCACTCCACGAGCCATCCTAGCTTATTAAATTTCGCCGGAGGTGTGCACGGACACCAAGAGATCGTCTCTTTCTTGCCCCAAGTCACTACGGTAGATCATGGAGCTCTTCCATGGTCGACACCGAACAACGCCATTTGCTGCTAACGCAGCATCAGTGAGCCGCGCGCATGCGCTAGGCGCTAGGCAGGGGGCGTTGTCAATGCGCGTAAGGCGAGTTGATAGACCTGCACAGGAACTCTCAGCCTCCAGTGCCTTCTGTAAGTAAGTATGCACATTCCAACTGGCTAGCTTGCTGTTGATTTGCACGAGGAGAAACTTGGCAGAGTCTGCGCAGTGTTACGCGAGTCTTGCGGGGCGTCCAAATGGGCCTTCATTGTTTGTCGCCCCAGGTTGTAGCCTGATTACCAAAGCCTGCCAATGAAAATACAACCATGTGCAAGAAATGACATGAGTTGAATGCGGTATCTAGCCCCCTGCTTCAGGCACTAGCCGCCCATTAGCTACTGTTTTCAACAGTTGCAGTTTGTCTATGGTAGCCTATCTACAACATACCCATGAACATCAGAGTGACTGTAGCAATATATGCAGTGTTGTGATAAGCTGTGGAAGGAAAAATCATTTCTTCAAAATGAAGGGGGATATGGGGATGGCTTGAAGCACCAAAAAGGAAGAAACAAGGGGTCATTGCACAGCAAAGTTGCACAAAGCTATATACATGATACCATCCCTATATCTTTGTTTTATTGTTTATAAGCAATGTTATGACTCGTTTCCTATGCATGTAAGACTAGTATATAGCAAATTCCCTCTCTGACAGGTCCACAGTTTTGAATCGTGACTGTATTTACTTCAATGTTCGCTCAACTAACCAGTTTTACAATGCTGCTTTCTCTGCCAGTCTTCACACAAAACTCATGTCATGAGTAAGAGTGGCGACAATTGTGTGGAGTAAAATTTACACGAGCAAGAACTGTCAGTTTGAAGATGTAACCATCATCCATTGTACTAATGCACTAGGTCACCCCTGTCTTGTCTCCTTGCTTTTTATGGCATCCATATATTCCACACTTTTTTAATTTGCAGAATTTTTTAATTTACTTGTTCAAACTATTATCCAGGCAAATGCATCACAACTGTGCACTGTCTATGGAAGAGCTACAGAAGGTATAGGCAGCAGGGCATGTGCAACAGAATCAACACTCTGGTGTGCCGTGGTCCTTCAAACGGTTTGGAAATTCTGGTTTTGATGGGAAAAATTAAGTTCAGTGTATTGCTGCTATAAGCCTTGGGAGACTGAATAAAATAATGTTTGCAGAAACACATGTTTGCTCAAGATTGTTGTTAGCTATGTACAGAACTAGGGTGTTGCATATAGCTGCCTAGAGCTCTAAGTGGAGACACATTTCTCAGTCTGGGAGTAGTTAGTGATTTTTAACTTCATGACCCAGCAGTAGCCGAAAACCGCAGATTACACTGCCATAGATACCTGTCCCTATGTATATACATCCTGCTTCAGTTTGAGATAGGCCAGATAACAAGAACTGCAATTTAATACTCTCTCTCTCAAGCCCACACAGCCACCCACACAACCTCTTTCATGTATGGGCCCTGTGTAAGTTGGAGTATTTGGGTAGATCCCTCCCTGCCCTGATACTATTAACCTTTATGCCAAAGCTGAATTGAAACCTTTCAAGTGTGAACCACTGTGTGGGATGGGGTATATTCGTAGACCCCACAGTCCCTCTTCAAACAAGCAGATATCACACTCACACATGAATCAAATAATGTTTGCAGAAACAAGCTGAATTGAAACATTTCAAGTGTGAACCACTGTGTGGGATGGGGTATTTTCGTAGACCCCCCCAGTCCCGTCTTCAAACAAGCAGATATCACACCCACACATGCATTCATGCACTGTATAAAAGCAGCGGGGCTAGGCAGAGGGCATGCAACAGACCTTCCATGCTCTATCTTCTTTGGCTAGAAGATGTCAATGATGCAGTGCTACATTACTGGTTGCGTTATTGCCCTCATTCTTTTTGCAAGTGGTTTTAACTTCATGACCCAGCAGTAGCCGAAAACCGCAGATTACACTGCCATAGATACCTGTCCCTGTGTACATCCTGCTTCAGTTTGAGAGAGGCCAGATAACAAGAACTGCTATTTAATACTCTCTCTCAAGCCCACACAGCCACCCACACAACCTCTTTCATGTATGGACCCTGTGTAAGTTGGAGTATTTGAGTAGATCCCTCCCTGCCCTGATACTATTAACCTTTATGCCAATGCTGAATTTAAACCTTTCAAGTGTGAACCACTGTGTGGGATGGGGTATATTCGTAGACCCCCCCAGTCCCGTCTTCAAACAAGCAGATATCACACCCACACATGAATCAAATAATGTTTGCAGAAACAAGCTGAATTGAAACCTTTCAAGTGTGAACCACTGTGTGGGATGGGGTATTTTCGTAGACCCCCCCAGTCCCGTCTTCAAACAAGCAGATATCACGCCCACACATGCATTCATGCACTGTATAAAAGCAGCGGGGCTAGGCAGAGGGCATGCAACAGACCTTCCATGCTCTATCTTCTTTGGCTAGAAGATGTCAATGATGCAGTGCTACATTACTGGTTCCGTTATTGCCCTTATTCTTTTTGCAGTGGGACACATTTCTCAGTCTGGGAGTAGTTAGTGATTCTTAACTTCATGACTCAGCAGTAGCCAAAAACCGCAGATTACACTGCCATAGATACCTGTCCCTGTGTACATCCTGCTTCAGTTTGAGAGAGGCCAGATAACAAGAACTGCAATTTAATACTCTCTCTCAAGCCCACACAGCCACCCACACAACCTCTTTCATGTATGGACCATGTGTAAGTTGGAGTATTTGAGTAGATCCCTCCCTGCCCTGATACTATTAACCTTTATGCCAATGCTGAATTTAAACCTTTCAAGTGTGAACCACTGTGTGGGATGGGGTATATTCGTAGACCCCCCAGTCCCGTCTTCAAACAAGCAGATATCACACCCACACATGAATCAAATAATGTTTGCAGAAACAAGCTGAATTGAAACCTTTCAAGTGTGAACCACTGTGTGGGATGGGGTATTTTCGTAGACCCCCCCAGTCCCCGTCTTCAAACAAGCAGATATCACACCCACACATGCATTCATGCACTGTATAAAAGCAGCGGGGCTAGGCAGAGGGCATGCAACAGACCTTCCATGCTCTATCTTCTTTGGCTAGAAGATGTCAATGATGCAGTGCTACATTACTGGTTCCGTTATTGCCCTTATTCTTTTTGCAGTGGGACACATTTCTCAGTCTGGGAGTAGTTAGTGATTCTTAACTTCATGACTCAGCAGTAGCCAAAAACCGCAGATTACACTGCCATAGATACCTGTCCCTGTGTACATCCTGCTTCAGTTTGAGAGAGGCCAGATAACAAGAACTGCAATTTAATACTCTCTCTCAAGCCCACACAGCCACCCACACAACCTCTTTCATGTATGGACCCTGTGTAAGTTGGAGTATTTGAGTAGATCCCTCCCTGCCCTGATACTATTAACCTTTATGCCAATGCTGAATTTAAACCTTTCAAGTGTGAACCACTGTGTGGGATGGGGTATATTCGTAGACCCCCCCAGTCCCGTCTTCAAACAAGCAGATATCACACCCACACATGAATCAAATAATGTTTGCAGAAACAAGCTGAATTGAAACCTTTCAAGTGTGAACCACTGTGTGGGATGGGGTATTTTCGTAGACCCCCCAGTCCCGTCTTCAAACAAGCAGATATCACACCCACACATGCATTCATGCACTGTATAAAAGCAGCGGGGCTAGGCAGAGGGCATGCAACAGACCTTCCATGCTCTATCTTCTTTGGCTAGAAGATGTCAATGATGCAGTGCTACATTGCTGGTTCCGTTATTGCCCTCATTCTTTTTGCAAGTGGGACACATTTCTCAGTCTGGGAATAGTTAGTGATTTTTAACTTCATGACCCAGCAGTAGCCAAAAACCGCAGATTACACTGCCATAGATACCTGTCCCTGTGTACATCCTGCTTCAGTTTGAGAGAGGCCAGATAACAAGAACTGCAATTTAATACTCTCTCTCAAGCCCACACAGCCACCCACACAACCTCTTTCATGTATGGACCCTGTGTAAGTTGGGTATTTGGGTAGATCCCTCCCTGCCCTGATACTACAAGTAAACTAAAAATTCTGCGAATTAAAAAAAAAGAGGCATATACATATGCAACCTAGCAATCCTTTTGAACGATCTCTGTTGTTGAAAGTTTGAAGATCTTCCGCTCACTTGTACACACATTCGCTGGGCCAAAATGTATGTGTGTATTTTGCTGATGCACACAGAGACAGCATGATGTCAGTGACAGAAGTACCATATATTTATTTTTTGTAGCTGCAGTAAGCAATGCTTAGTGAGTTCATTTAGCCTATAATACTGACTCCATAACAATACCTGCTGAGTGTGCTCTCACTGAAATGATTTTCCCACTAACCCTCGGCGCGCATGCGCAGCGAGGGTTATCTGTCCGTCTGTCCGTCCGTCCACGTTTTCTTCCACCACGCGCGACAAACGGGTAAAATAGCGACACCAACGGGTTCAGCGCTACACTGGCTTTATTTTCAATGGGGCGATTATCATAAAAGTGCCGCGTTCAGAAGTTATGGCGTGAAAACCAAGTGAACAAGCCAATATGCAAATTAGCACCGGCCTACCTCGACAAGGGTCCGCTTGTACTGTGTATATACCTTGGAGGCACAAGAAGTCACAACGGAGGGCGTGTATCGACTCCCGCATGCTATCTACTACTGTAGCCAGACTCTCCACGAGCTACCAGCGGGAAACCGCGAGTAAATAGCCCAGCCCAACAATTAATTAGCGGTAGACTATCACGCACGCGCAGCTCGCCGAGGGTTTTGCACTTTATCATTGTGTTCAGGTCACTGTTAGCTGGCTGCAGCTGTCTGTTTAAAAGTGAGGTGGTCATAAAAAATTGTGGACCGAGCAGATCCAGAGGGAGAGCATCGGGTATGTATTAGTTAACGTATAGGCGGCGAGGCGGTACAGGAGATACTCCGAGGCTGTTGACTATACCGGACGAGGGCGTAGCCCGAGGCGCGGTATAGTTAACAGCCGAGGAGGATTTCCTGTACGCGCCAAGACGCCTGACGTTAACTGATTTGTAGTCCAACTAGCCAATCACAATGCTGAATTTATGCTGTGTCATGTTGCACTAATGACTAATGACTGTTGTGTAAACTTTGGAAGCCAGACAATTTGCACTACGCCTAGCGCTAGATGTTGTGATAAGGACTTCCTGTCCAATACTGATACCTGTGCAGCCCGCTATGGGGGGTGATTCATGCCATTATTTTTAACAAGTAATTTTCGGTTACCGCAAAACATTAATCGACTTTTTCTCGTTTATCGAAAAAAAATTCTAACGTCATAAACCGTTGGAAAATCTTTCAAGCCGTAGCCGGGAGTTCAAAGGTCATGGTTAGCTCGTCCAGACGCAATGTCTTCCCTCCAGGAGCTAGCTAGCTGCAGGTCAGACAGAATATACACACGTGGACGTGGGAGAAACTTTGCGCATGCGCGGCAGGGGCGACTTTCAACGTTAGAGCATTAACGATGTTTTTTCAACGTTACAACCGCTCTCGTTAAAACCGTTAACCGGTATATAGATACAACCGCTCTCCGTTAACCGGAGTATGTTCCGCTGAAATAATGGCATGAATTACCGCCCATAGCCCGCAGCCCACAGCTCAGAATACAGCGTAGCACCGGGTTGTTTGAAGTTGGACTACAACATCAATTCATGTGTATAATTATACTGATACAGCATTGCGAGGAGAGAGGGTAGATGACTGCACATTATGTGAGAGAGGGGGTCCATGAGTACAACCTCCTCTGGAGAACACACCTAGTGATGCCTGAAAATACACCAAAAATCAGTGCTTATGTTATACATCAATGTCTGCTTATTTAAGGAGATAGCTACCCTATTTCAGTAGCCCTAAGGAGATACCCCATTTCAGTATAATATAGGAGATATATACCCTATTTCAGTAGCTACCCTTCCTTTCTCTATTCACATTCGTAACGGTGAAATGTCTCTCGCATTTGATAGCACACAGAATTAAACTACTATTTTGTGTGCTCTATAGCTAACCCAGTTTTCTACTGTAGCTGATTGTTTCTGGTGTCAAAAGAATGATTGCTAAATTCACACCTGCGTTCATGGTGATATTAAGTTTTGCTGCATTCTCTGCTGGCCAACAAAAGTATGTTCTGTTATTATGGTACTCGTCAGTTCTTTTCAATTAACAATATTATGCCACTGCAGTGTGTGTACCCAATTGGTGGCGACAGTGCAGTCCTACACGTATTATGTTCAAGGGAGCTACAGCTCTTCCTATGCCTGTGGTTTTCTTTGGTTGAGTTTGATTATGGACTGCATGAGTTTGTTTATAGGTTAAGTCATTGTGTAACATGTATCTAAAAAGGTTAGAACTGTAGAAAGAGTGCCTGGCTTATAATGGCCGTGTTACACACCAAACAAAACCATGCCTGAGTTCTTTTCAGTAGCTACCCTTCCTTTCTCTATTCACATTTCAAAAGCCACCCCCTTGCCTCACCCTCTTCTTACCTTTTTCACCTCCCACACCTTAATCCCCTTGTTTTAACCTATTCCTCCCCCCTCCCTCCTCCCCCTCCCTCCAGATGTGGCCCCGGCCTGTGCAGAGGATGGTCCGTGTCTCGCCATCCGCCCACAACAAGAGCCTCCAGTCTGAAGGCAACAGCTCTCTCAGTGTCACTGCCAGCATGAACACTCGCTACAGGGACGTGGAAGATGAAACCAAGCCACTCATTAAGAGAACCCCTGTTTTATAATAAATAATTCAAGTCACTTTCTCATTCACTGTGCCTCAGATGCAGTGTGTATATTGTTTTAGTTTTAACTATGTTGTTTGATACAATTTGTGCATATAATTATACTCTACGAATAAGTGCATGAACACAAGGTGTTTACTGTTTCTTCATGGGTGCCTCCAGGAGACTATGAGCGCTGCATGCTCCTGGTGGTAGCTCCACATGAGCCTCAACAGAAGGCATCCAGCAGGTGGGTTGTTTGATCCTTTGGTACCTTAACACTTAACCAGTCGTGGGCACATAAATGTGTCCAGAGCCTCCATAAGTCCAGAAGAAATAATATGGGGTCATAATACTAGGTGCTAATACTTCACACATCAATTTATGCTTATTGAAGGACACATCCATGGCGTCTAAAGGGTTAAGTGTTTTATTCAAAATTCGCACTCAGCTAACTGGTGTAGCTGCAGATGCAGTTAGTGACTGGGTAAAATCTTTACCATCCACTGCCCCTTGCCACTAGATCTAACAAAAAGCTACTTAGCTAAAACCAGCTGTTAAAAACTATAGAGTAGCTCATCAAAGATCGGACATTATGTATAATCGGACAGGCCTCCAGAGCGTATAGCTACACAATTAAAGCGTCGGTAGACGCTCTATAATTATAATAGGGATGGCGGCACTGCGTGAAATCTCACGTGATCCGCGTACAAAACTCGGTGAGAATGACTCCCTAGGCCTTCAAAACACATAGTCTACGGGCCCATATCTACCTAATATGCTCCCAAAGACCTCATACGCACCATCAGTCGTCCACGCGAGAAGCCGCTCATACGCGTATATACGCGATTTCACGATGTTCGTGTCATCATTCATCTTCTTCTTCTTCTAACCCGCTATCTCCTTACCAGTACCAGTTCGAGCGCTGATTTTTTCACCGAACGTCTTAAATTTCGCCGGAGGTGTGCACGGACATCAAGAGATCGTTTCTTTCTTGCCGCAAGTCACTACGGTAGATCATGGAGCTCTCATCCATGGTCGACACCGAACAACGTGCTAACGCAGCATCAAAGGTTCAAAGGTTCAAAGGTTTTAATGCACTGCAAGCCAAACAAGAATAGGCACGGCATGTTTTACAAAAAATAAAGTTACTTGTAATGTCTAGCATACATGAAAATATCAGAAGTAGCGGACGAAAGAGAGTTGATAATCTGGTCTGGGTCTGAGAGAGGCGTGTGAGAGAGAGTATAGTGATGAAAGTAAGAAACATCCATTGTGGCACCACAGAGATGGCAGATGCCTGGCTGAAACTGTGGCCTGGTCAATTCGCGATAAAGGGCCTGTAGAGAGTCAGTACCACGAGGTCCGTAATCAAGTGCCATGTCCCACAGCTTCATCCAAGATGTATCAGCAGCTATTCCTGATGCAATCGCTGTACTGTTGTGACGGCTGGCCTCGGTGGTGGAGGCCTCCCAGTCTGCCTGTAATACTTCTCGCTTTAATTCTCTTAGAGTTGACTGGGCACTGAGCATGGCATCGGTAGAGCCCTGACAGGAGAGCTTACCCTCCATAGCTCTACATTCCTGCACGAGCCTGAGAGAATCTTGTGGTGAGCTGGAAATGGGCCTTCATTGTTTGTCCCCCCAGGTTGTAGCCTGATTACCAAAGCCTGCCAATGAAAACACAACCATGTGCAAGAAATGACATGAGGTGAATGCAGTATCTAGCCCCCTGCTTCAGGCACTAGCTGCCCATTAGCTACTGTTTTCAACAGTTACAGTTTGTCTATGGTAGCCTATCTACAACATACCCATGAACATCATAGTGACTGTAGCAATAAATGCAGTGTTGTGATAAGCTGTGGAAACAAATGGAAAAATCATTTCTTCAAAATGAAGGGGGATATGGGGATGGCTTGAAGCACCAAAAAGGAGGAAACAAGGGATCATTCATTACACAGCAAAGTTGCACAAAGCTACATGATACCATCCCTCTTTGTTTAAGCAAAGTTATGACTCGTTTCCTATGCATGTAAGACTGGTATATAGCAAATGCCCTCTCTGACAGGTCCTCAGTTTTGAATCGTGACTGTATTTACTTCAATGTTCGTTCAACTAACCAGTTTTACAATGCTGCTTTCTCTACAGAATTCGTTTGCCAGTCTTCACACTACATCATTCAAAACTCATGTCATGAGTAAGAGTGGCGACAATTGTGTGGAGTAAAATGTACACGAGCAAGAACTGTCAGTTTGAAGATGTAACCATCATCCATTGTACTAATGCACTAGGTCATCCCTGTCTTGTCTCCTTGCTTTTTATGGCATCCATATATTCCACACTTTTTTAATTTGCAGAATTTTTTTATTTACTTGTTCAAACTATTATCCAGGCAAATGCATCACAACTGTGCACTGTCTATGGAAGAGCTACAGAAGGTATAGGCAGCAGGGCATGTGCAACAGAATCAACACTCTGGTGTGCCGTGGTCCTTCAAACGGTTTGGAAATTCTGGTTTTGATGGGAAAAATTAAGTTCAGTGTATTGCTGCTAAGCCTTGGGAGACTGAATAAAATAATGTTTGCAGAAACACATGTTTGCTCAAGATTGTTGTTAGCTGTGTACAGAACTAGGGTGTTGCATATAGCTGCCTAGAGCTCTAAGTGGAGTCACATTTCTCAGTCTCGGGAGTAGTTAGTAATTTTTAACTTCATGACCCAGCAGTAGCCGAAAACCGCAGATTACACTGCCATAGATACCTGTCCCTGTGTACATCCTGCTTCAGTTTGAGAGAGGCCAGATAACAAGAACTGCTATTTAATACTCTCTCTCAAGCCCAGACTGCCACCCACACAACCTCTTTCATGTATGGACCCTGTGTAAGTTGGAGTATTTGAGTAGATCCCTCCCTGCCCTGATACTATTAACCTTTCTGCCAAGGCTGAATTCAAGTGTGAACCACTGTGTGGGATGGGGTATATTCGTAGACCCCCCAGTCCCGTCTTCAAACAAGCAGATATCACACCCACACATGAATCAAATAATGTTTGCAGAAACAAGCTGAATTGAAACCTTTCAAGTGTGAACCACTGTGTGGGATGGGGTGTTTTCGTAGACCCCCCCTCGTCCCGTCTTCAAACAAGCAGATATCACACCCACACATGCATTCATGCACTGTATAAAAGCAGCGGGGCTAGGCAGAGGGCATGCAACAGACCTTCCATGCTCTATGGTCTCTGGCTAGAAGATGTCAATGATGCAGTGCTACATTACTGGTTCCGTTATTGCCCTCAT